>RQIL01015788.1:0-10727 GCA_003951145.1 Jimgerdemannia lactiflua | reverse complement strand
GGGGGGGGGGGGTTTCTGTTATAGATGTTTCTAAGTTAGAGAGAGAGATGTGAAGTATTTGAGCGAAGTGTAAATAAAAAGTAACAGGGCGCAGTGAATTCAGCCGTTCGTTACAGCGGGGTGTTTTCGAACGCCTTTAGAGTGCTCGGGGGGCGGCGGGAATCTCGACTGGGGATCTCGAAGTAAAAGGGGGAAGGAGTAAAAAGAAAGCCCAGTGCAAGAATGATGACATTATGGGGCCACTCGTACATATGACTGTATGCCACATGACTTCAAAGAATTCTTTCTCCTCTTTTTGTTCCCACACACTCCCATTTTGCTCTTAACATGACCACCTTATTGCCATAACGCCGAAATCCTTCCCGCCGAGAACGCACCTATTGACCCCGCTGTTCTGAAAGTACTCTCCAAGAATTTCAATGTAGTTGGGTCTATGCTACGATTGGGTTTTCGCTATGAAAAACGCATGTGAGTGTCAGTTCCGCTCTATCACTGATTTCTGAAGCAAGACCATCCGCAACATATCTCACGTTGATATACTGCTGATATGTGATATCATGTGTGCAAATATCGCGCATGCTATTGGATGCCACTAGAAATCTGTCCAGAGTTAATATAGAAGTTGATAAATGACCACGCGTAGTAGAGTCAATCGGATCAACACGCTGATAGTGGGCTATATAAATATATATATATATCAGATTTCTGACTCGAATTGCGTGGCTATACTACTCACAACTCTTCTTCATTGATCCAAAATGAAATCTGACTCCGACAAATCGCTGTCTCGATGCTGCAACAATACCTCATCCTTTGGCGAAGCCCAAATCTCCACCAAATACGATTCCACTATCCTGTCTATCCGAAAGGCCTCCACAAAGCTCACCGCTGACATCACCACGTGCACCCAAATTTTTGACTCGCTTCTGCACCCAGTCTTTGCCGGGCCACCGGGCCCACAAACGTGGATGTTGAAGGAGAACATCCTAGGACAGCGAGACGCGTTTCGCAAGGGGTTCGTAGACTGCGGATTAATCCTTGCACACGACGCGTGCAGCCATCTCGATTCTGTCATTCGCGTTATCCAAAATATTCCTCCGCCAAAGCGCTCGTTGGTAAAGAATGAAGAGGTTTCCAAGTTGCGAGAAGACTTGAGCGACGTCCAGAGGCAGCTTAACAATATCTTGAGATATCTAGAGGTTAAACAAAGCCAGCCCATGTGCTTGTCTAGCGTCATTAACTGGCTCAACTGGGCTCGAGCACAATTTCGCGCTGCCTGCCAGACATTTACAGATTTGTCGTCCTGCTTGTGTCAAATTGGCGAGTATTTTGGTATGCGTTTAACACTTTAAATTAATGCATAAATGTGAATCGGACATCAAAGTAAAACTCACACTGAAGTCAAACACATCACCGTCTTGTACAGCAATGTTATTTACAGATGTGGACAAAACCCAGGCCGGAACCCTTCACGAATCACACCTCGTGCCTTTGCTCGACAAGCTTGAGGACATCCAAAGAATCCTCTTCAAAATGTCGGAAGGCGGTAAATTGTATAGCAAGCTATTTTCGAATGAAGCAGGCAACGTTGAGGGGGGTAAATCAAGGCCGCAGCTTCGAGAGGATCTCGATCTCGCCGAACTGTCCACGGCTCTTAGGCAAGGGCAGGAAATTTTGAACTCGTTCTGTATCGAAGTCGGGCGTCTGTGATCATTTTGGCTTCCTCGCTGATAGTTACATTTTCTCTAGAATCTATCGTAGTCATTCCGGTGGGAATACAGACGTTGAAATTTGAAATGGCATTACTACAGTTGTATAACTCACTATCCGGTATCCAAGTCACTACTACCATAGAGTTATTTGCCATATTTTTCAACTGATAGCATTTATAACATTGCCTTAGTTGTATTCATAAACTGTTAGCAATTTTGGTGAATTTTACATAAAATACTATGGATATGAACAACAATAATCTGAAAGAAAATAATATCTTTCTATTGACGTTTCATACCATTATTCATTGCTTGAAAATTTGCTATTTTAATTCATTGTGCCTGGCTCAATAGAGGCAAATTACAAGGTTGGGCAGCTTTTGTATCAATATATGAATTAGCTTGAGTCTTTAATTACTTTGTTAAAAATTTCAGGTCTTATTTAGTGGTATAAATCCAATCTGGAGATTTAGGTATGCTTTTAGTAGTTCTTATCTCAAGTTGGTATAACTTGGCAATTGGATTTCTCTTCTGGCTTAATCGGATAAGTGGACCAAAATATTACATTGGATTTCTTCTGGCTTATTCTGATAAGTAGACCAAAAATGTGACAGTTCTTTCAAATGAGTAGACTTCTTTCCTCTTCTTTGGTACTTATCATAGATAGGTAGAGTGATTTAAAGAGCTCAAGTAATGATATAGAAATTGTTATTATCACCTTGGACTATAAGGTTGATGGAAAAAAGTCTTCTGTTCCTCTTTGTAAATCTTAGTGCTCCTAATGAGTCATAATAAGTGGATTATAATTGATTTGAGTAGATTTAAATTGACTTGCTAAATTTAACTTTTGACTCAATTCAAATTAATTTCTATTATTTAATTATAATTTAAATCAGGGATCAAGTTAATTAATTGATTTAAATCAGAATTTGAGTTTTTTTCATAAAGATTCAAGTGGATTTAAATCTACTCATTAGGAGCACTAATAAATCTTTAGAGTTGGTACTTGTATTTATCTAAGGACTAGAGCTTATTTCAACTCATTCTTATCTTTGATTGCTAGTATAGAAATTTATTTAAGATAAAGGATTCAGTAGTTATTACAGTTATCTCTCAGTAAGCAGAAGTAGTTATAGCACTCACAGATACCTAGGCAGAAGATTTGTATAATTTGATTTTCTATTAGAAGTAGTAGTAATTGTATAGATAATCCTATAAATTCAAGTACGGCTTTTTCATTAATGGCTCTATCAATACTTCTCTCTAATTCTTTAATATTAATAACTCTAGTAAAGAAATCTTCTTAGCTTTTTTAGTCTACAGGAGTATTAAAGTCACTTCTTAGTTCTTATAAGAAATTTGCTTTACTTTTATTCTCAGTAGTAGTTAATATATCTTTATACTTATTAAAGACCTGACTTACTTTCCTTAATAATTCTTTAGATTCAATAGATACTTTGTACTTTTGTTCATAGATAGAGAAAACTAAGAGTTATTTCTTAATATCTATATTGACTCCAACTCAGTACAGTCAGTCAGTTCTCAGGATCAGATTATAGAAGATTGCAGATATCATAATAGCTTAAGATATATGTAATATTTTAGTGTAGTTTATTTCTTTTCTTTATCTTTCTAGTACTTTCTGTAACCTTCCAGCACCTTCTGAATGATTAGAAATCCTTTCTTGGCACTAAGCTACAGCTAGAACATTCTTGTTACTTCCGTTCCAGTCTTAGCTAGTCACAGAACTTTATGGAACATTGCAGATCTTTATTTGTCATCATTGCTGAAAACCTTCCTTTTGGCTTCATATCTTGTATAAATATCCTCTCTGTTCTTTTGAATAAAGTTCAGAATATTTTCTCTCAGAAATCATAAGATCTTCCTGAACTCTTAGTAACTCTTTGAGCTACTTTGAACTACTAGAATCAAGTTGCTTCCTCATTTAAGAAACCAGAACTATTATACTTGGTAGCAGCAGTTAAGTTACACCTTGCCTAAATAAGAACCCTCTCAAGAACCTATTACAACACTATGTCCATGGATGCCAATGACTGGGGCAATACTTCTTACAACAACTATGTCCCAAAGAACACACCCTATATTTAGCAAGAAGAGAAGGAACAGCCAATCCCTACTCAGTCATCCGGGACTCTAGAAAGCCTCTTGCACACCACACTGGCTCAAATTTCCCAACTTCAAGAATGACTGGACAAGAAGGAGGGCAAAGCTCCTGCACAGTCTATACTTATACCTATAATGGTATCTCCAACCGCAGTCATCATCAAGCCTCAGAAGCCTGATACTTAATGACCAAAAAGAAGGACTGTCTACTGACACTTGGCTTTTCCAATTGAAGCAGTATGGTGAACTGACCAATCTGGATGAAGCAGTACTAGTTCAATTTGCTGCCACACTTCTCTAAGAGAATGCTACAATCTGATGGTGAAATCATGTTCAGAATACAAGATTCTCAGGCCAAATCAAGGTCTGGGGTGAATTCTCAGATACTATTCGAGGCCAATTCAAACCTGTCAACAGCACTAAGGTCACACAAGACTGCCTGGCAAACGTCAAATAACTCAAGTCTGTGCAAGCATATAATGTACAATTCCTGTCTATTCTACTAGAGCTATCTCATATCACTGAAGATGAGAAGGTCGACAAGTACATCCAAGGTCTCAAGGGACAAACCTGAGTTCATGTTGAACTAGAAGAACCCAAAGACCTAGATACTGTAATAAAAATTGCTAATAGGTTCAATGTTATTACCTATGGCAACTGTTTCAAGCAGAAGAGACTGCCATTCAACAACAACCCCAGAAGGGAGGAAACCAAAGTCAGAACTATTGGACCTGCCCTCATGGATCTAGACACCATTGATAAGAACAAGAATAAGCTTACACCTGAGGAAAAGAAGTGCCTCAAAAAGGCTGGAGCCTATTTCTTTTACTGACAGCCTGGCCACATTGCTACAAAATGTCCCAAGAAGACTACTGAACTCAAGAGGATCCTGGTCCTGTCCAAAGACACTCAAGGTCAACAAGTCAAACAAGAAGTAGTACTTAATTTCATGCAAGTCAACCCCAAGGCCCAGATTCCTCAAGCATAGTCAGAAGGAGCCATTGGCTTAGACCTTCAATCTGTTCAATAAGTCACTATTCCTACCCATGAAAGAAGGCTCATTCCAACTGGCCTTGCAGTCGAAATAACCAAGGAATATTATGCAAGAATTGTACTAAGATCTGATCTCAGTGTCAAGCACTCACTGGATGTTGGTGCTAGAGTCATTGACCCTGACTTCTGAGAAGAAATGCAAGTCCTACTAGTCAACTACAAGGACCAACCTTATACTATCCATGAAGGTGACAGAATCACACAGCTTATTCTGGAGTGAGCCACCCTGCCTGCTATCAAGGAAGTCACCAAGTTGTCTCCAACCAAGTGAGATCAGAAAGGCTTTGGCAGCACTGATCAAGTTGCTAGCATAGCCAAGAACTGAGCCAACTCAATGCTCATCTTCAAAGGTCTAGTCAAAGGTCAAGAACTAGATGTCCTCATAGACAATAGAGCTGTTAGAAACTTCATCAACAAGAACCTCATTGACAAGCTCAAGATTCTCACCAAGCCAGCTGGCAAGAATGGTGGAGTTATCATTGCTGATGGCACCACTCTACTAATCGACTCAATCACTGCTAAACTTCCCCTCAAGATTCAGAAGTACTGGGAATGTTTAGATTTCGAAGTGGCACCCCTAGGAGATCATGACCTGATCTTAGGCAAACCCTGGCTTACATAACACAACCCACACATTGATTGGACCAAGAATGAAGTTACCCTGATTCAGATGGAGTCAATGTTACAATCAAGCCAGACAAGACTCAGACAAAAACCCCAATTGCCACTCTTTTGGCAATTCAGTTCAAGAAGGCCCTCAAGAAAGCTACCTACATCTTTGTTGCACTGATCTGACCCAAGAAAGAAGACAAGAAGCTATCAATCAGCAAAAGTATCAAGTTACTGCTGAACAAGTACAAGAATTTCTTCCCTGACAAACTACCTGGTCCACCACCTTCAAGAGACCATGATCACGAAATCAAGCTATTACCAGATGCAGCCATTCCCAAGAAGAAGATGTACCACATGTCACCACTTAAAATTGAATCAGTCAAGAAGGAACTCAATGAACTCATTGAGTAGGAGCCATTCAACTGAGCAAGTCACTCTTTGGCTCCCCAGTTCTGTTTGTCAAGAAGAAGGATGACATTTTGTGAATATGTATAGATTACCATATACTCAACAAAATTACTATCAAGAATCATTACCCACTGCCACTCATTGACCAAATATTTGATGCTCTCAAGAATGCCAAATACTTCACCAAGATTGACCTGACCTCTGGGTATCACCAAATTCACATCAAATCAGAAGACATACCTAAGATGGCATTTATGACACCATTTGGACTATATGAATTTCTAGTCATGGCCTTTGGTCTCACCAATGCACCAGCAACCTTTCAAGACCTCATATAGACTGTCTTCAAGGATCAGCTCTATGTCTTTGTACTCATGTACATTGATAACATCCTGATCTTCAGTGGCACTGAAGAAGAACATCTCAAACATATTGAACAAGTCCTCAAGATCCTCTGCAAACACAAGCTTTATGCAAAGCTCAAGAAATGTGAATTCTTCAAGGATCAAGTCAAATACCTTGGACACATTATATCAGCCAAAGGAATTCAAGTAGACCCAAGGAAAATACAAGCTATTGAACAATGGCCTGTACCAGCAAGCCTCACTGAACTTAGGTCCTTCCTTGGTCTAGCTGGATACTACTACCGATTTGTCAAGAACTTCTCCAGCATAGCAGAATCTTTGACAAATCTCCTGCGAAAGGAACCCAACTCTGACCACTATGTTCCCTACATCTGGGACACCTTCTGTCAACAAGCCTTTCAAGAACTCAAGAACTGTCTGACCTATGCACCTGTCCTCAGAAATATGGACCCAAACTTAAAGTTCACAGTTACTATCGATGCATCCAACTTCGTGATTGGTGCAGTCATCTCTCAAGATGAAGGTCAAGAACACAGACCCATTGCCTTTGAGTCAAGGAAATTGTCTCCTGCAGAACAAAAGCTAGCCACTCATGAAAAGAAACTCCTGGCAATCATTCATGCCCTCAAGACCTGGCAACACTACCTAGAAGGAGTTGAGTTCGATGTGATCACTGACCACAGATCCCTTCAGTACATTAACACTCAATCAACTCTTTCCTATCAACAAGCCAAGTGGAGTCAGTTACTTCAGACCTTCACTCCAAACATCATCTATAAGCCTAGTTGTACCAGACGCACTCTCAAGAAGGCCTAATCTCACTACTATCTTACAAGTCACCATGGCACCTGAATTCCTTACCCAGCTCAAGACCACTTACAAACAAGACTCTCTGGTTCTACAAAAGGACACCAAGGAAATCAAAGAAAAGTATATCTTTAAGGACAATCTCATGTACTATCAAGACAAAGTCTACATTCCTGCCAACCCTGAACTATGGTATAAGATTCTTCATGCACATCATGACTCCCCACTAGCTGGTTACCTTGGAACTGAGAAAACCATCAAGAACATTCAATGAGACTACTACTGGCCCAACATGCTCAAGGAAATCAAGGAGTATATTCAAAGCTGTGATCTTTGCCAAAGAAACAAGTCAAGCAATCAAACACCTGCTGGTCTTCTACAACCATTACTGATTCCGACCAAGAAGTTCAAGCAAGTCACAATGGACTTCATCATACAACTCCCATGAACAAAATCAGACTATGATGCCATAGTCGTGTTTGTGGACTGCCTGATCAAGATCACAATAGCTGAGCCAACTACAACCAATGCCACTGCCCCTGAAATTTCAAGAATCTTCTTCAAGTCTATCTTCTGCCAGTATGGACTTCCCTGAGCAATTGTCAGCAACTGCGACCCCAAATTCACAAGTCATTTCTGGCAAGCACTCTTCAAGACTCTTGGAACTCAAATCACTATATTCACTGCCTTCCACCCTCAAACTGATGGACAAACTGAGCGAATGAACAGAACACTTGAACAAATGCTCAGAAACTATGTGTCTTATGAGCAAGATGATTGGGACCACTACCTGACCTATGCCAAGTTCACCTACAACAATGCAGTCCAATAATCTAGTGGTCTTTCCTCTTTTCAGCTACTACATGGTCAAAATCCCAAGACCCCTGCAAGCCTAGTCTCATTTCAGCAATCTAGTTATACACAAGTCCCCACCACTCAGAATCTTATCAATAAAATGGATTCCCTTCTCAAGATCACTACCGCAAATCTGCAAAAGGCTCAATAACATCAAGCTAAGTATGTAGATAAGAAATGCCATGATGTCGCCTATACTATTAGAGATATGGTTCTACTCAAAGCTGACAACATTAAGGCCCAATCTCAAGTTAACCACCAGTCAGCCAAATTCCAGCCCAAGTACCTTGGACCCTTTGAGATCACTAAGCAAGTCTCTACCTACTCCTACTGTCTCAGTCTACCAACAACCATGCATATACATCAGGTATTCCATATGTCACAACTCAAGGCCTGGAACCAGTCACCCCCTTACCCTGGCTGAATTTCAATGCCCTCAATACCAGTTATGGTTGATGACCACATTGAGTATGAAGTCAAGAAAATCTTAGACAAATAAGTCTAATACCATTGCATGGAATATCTAGTCAAGTGGATGGGCTACCCCGAATATGACACTACCTGGGAACCTGCCACCAATCTCAAGAACTCCCAAGACCTCATTCAAGAGTTCAAGCAAAAAGGAATTCATTGACTGCCCATGAGGTTCTCCTCTTGGATAGTAGATGATATACTTTACTAATCAGGTACATTATGCATCAGGGCACTCTAAGGGATACAGTATCAGCAACAAGACCCACAGAAGAACTCTGTTAACTCTGCAACTAATGAGGTTCAAACCAGTTCTCATCTGATCAAAATGATACTTTGGCCCTTGTCTTATATAAGGATGGCTGGTCCTTACTAATGAGCCAATATATTTTATTTGTATTTTCTTTTGGTTTTATTTTCTTGTATTACCTTCCGAATTCAATGAGGATATTGATTCTTAAGGAGGGGGAGATGTAACATTTTAGTGTAGTTTATTTCTTTTCTTTATCTTTCTAGTACTTTCCATAACCTTCCAGCACCTTCTGAATGATTAGAAATCCTTTCTTGGTACTAAGCCATAGCTAGAACATTCTCTGTTCCAGTCTTAGCTAGTCACAGAACTTTATGGAACATTGTGGATCTTTATTTGTTATCATTGCCAAGAACCTTCCTCTTGGCATTTCCATTGATTACTCAGATCCTTCTGGATCCTTCTTTCATATCTTGTATAAATATCCTCTCTGTTTTCTTGAATAATGCTCAGAATATTTTCTCCCAGAAATCACAAGATCTTCCTGAACTCTTAGTAACTCTTTGAGCTACTTTGAACTACTAGAATCAAGTCACTTCCTCATTTAAGAAACCAGAACCGTTACAATATATTAAGATAGGCTTTTCTAAGTTGAATGAGAATATCTCTAACTAGCCTAAGAGAGGTAGATGCTAATATATTTACCATAATGACTCTTGTTTTGATTTCTTTATCAATTTCTCATCTAATCTTTTCTAGTATTTATTGAGTAATATAGCTTCAGTATTAATAAGAATTCAGATATTTTCACTATACACTTTTTTATTAGCAAGTCTTGTAAATTGATGTTCTTAATATTGATTTTTATAAACTATATAAATGGTACTAGACTCCAATATATATAGTTCTTAGACTGAAATCCTTTTGGCTTCTTTCAAAAATATTCATCTGACTTCTAATATATTCTTGAGAACTTATTTGATTATAATATCTGAATTTTGTAAACAGATATATTTCTAAAGTGATGATACTTCATGGGGCTTACTGCCTCTTTAATATCTAGGTCTCTTATGGTAAATTCTCTTATTTCTATCAGATATTTCGTTAGCTAATAATTTTATACTTATGTACTTATTCTCTTAAAGGTCAGACAGTAAAGTACTTAGGAATTGCTCTTAATAGTCTGGCTTCTGGTTTAGAGATATATTTTCTAATTTATCTGTCCTTCTTTTATAGAGTATCTAAGAATGAATAACTATATCTTAGATGCTTATTTATAGATATTATTACTGATAGTGAAAGTAGTATTCTTGGTAATCTTTCTTATCTTTGTTTCTGAGTAAATGCAGTATTCTAAGTTATCTTGGTGAGAAATGCTTCATAATATATATAAATATATGTTGTCTTAGCTTTAAAGCCAGGTTTTTTTTTCTTTCATTTCTTTTATTTCTTAATCTACTTGAATGAGATTGACATTATTATTATTTAATTGAATAGTTTGATTTCTTATGTAGTTTCTCTGGATGTGATCTGCAGAAGTATATTAAAGTATAGATACTTATTGCTAATGGTTTAGTAGTTATAACTAGTGACATTTGAGCTAAGGTTCTATTCTCTTGCTACTAATAGTCTGATCTATTGTCCCAATAATAGTCTTGTTATCTTTCATCTTAATTCAGGCCCTTGTCATCAATTCCAACTCTATATAGGCAACAGTAATAACAACAATAGCCACCAAGAGTATAGAAAGATCCTATAACTATACTTACTAAATAAATAAAGGACTTTTTAATCACAGTTGTCCAATTAAAAATTTGGGCAATTGTGATTATCAAGTTCTTTATCTGTTTAATGAGTACAGTCATAGGATCTTTCTGTATCCTTAGTGACTGCTGTTATTATTGCTGTTGTCTATATGAAATTGGAATTAGTAGTAAGGGCCTGGTCTCATAACTGATCAATTTTGCTTATAAGGGGGCATTTTTTTATTCTGTCATACTTGAAGATCTTGTTCTTGTACAATTTCTGCTCCTTCTTTCCTTTACTTGATGGGGTAGTATTTTAAATAAT
>RQIL01015777.1:0-20309 GCA_003951145.1 Jimgerdemannia lactiflua | reverse complement strand
TTCTCTATAGACTATAGCCTCATTTATTAACTATCTATAATACTGTATGTGTCCTCATACCACACCAGTAGCCACTTTCCTTCCCTATTCTAACCCACCCCTGCTACTACTCACTCCCCTACTCCTTTCCTTACAAACAAGACTTCTCCACCCTCAACTTGTACCCTCTCATCACTCTTGTCACATATGATCTCCACCAATTTCCTGTGGCAACTCCTCTGTGGGCCCCACCCTTTCAGCCACCCTGACATCAAGTCAGCCAGCAAGCCCTCCCACCTCACCACCTTCTCCTCCTGTATCATTAGCCTGCCCTCTCCAAATACCACCTGCCAGTGACCTGCAAGCCCTACCCAAACCACCAAGGCCCACCCCAGCATGAGCCACTCATCACCAATACCCCCTAGCATTCTCTTCTTTAATACCTCCCAGCAACTAACCCCATGACTTTTGTAATACTCTCTCAATCTACCCCCCATTATATCCCAGAACCCATTCAGTACCTTGCACTCCCCAAGTCAGTGTTCCAGGGTCTGCACCACTCCCCCCTCCTGCCCAACTCTTTGACACTCCTTGCAATCGAAGACCCCCCCTGGGACCAGATGGCCTGACCTGAAATTCAACATCACATTTCGCCTTAGAACCCTCCACCATACCACCCAGAACTTGGGGGGTAACCACTTTCTCATCTCTGCCCCCCAGGTCCACAGTCCTCTTCAATCTCACTCCTCTTCAATTCCCACTCACTGCCATCCCTTTGGCCAAATGTCCTTCCCTGCACCACCCTATCTTTCCACCCCATCCTCTAAATCAAAGTCCATTACCAGCACTCTACCCAGCAGCAGTCTATGCTACTGCCACACTTCTCCTCCTTGCTGCCCTACCCCAGCACCACCCTCCCACCTCACCTCAATTCTATGTACTCCCTCAGCCACTCCCCACCAGAACCCCCTGTGCCAGAGTCTCCAACTTCCTCCCCCCTCCACTAATGCTGAGAGGTCTCCAGACAACCCCCAGGGGGCAAACCTTGCCTCCCACACCTTCTGCATCAGTGGGACCCAACCACCTCCTTTCAGTACAGCTGCCCTCTTCAGCCACCAGGCATGTGGACAATACAGGTGCTTTAGGAAGTCCACTAGCCCAAGCCCCCCCTCTCCAATGATGTCACCAAGACCTCCTACTTAATCTGACTTCAGTGGCTGGCCCAGATCCATTCTCTTGCCAGCTTCAGCAGCCTCTTGACTATCCAAGCCAGAAAGTCCAAATAGTATGCCAAATGCCACATCTTTGGCATCCAGTAGACATTCAAAACAGTTATCCTCCCAGTCAGAGAGATTTGTCACCCTCCCCAGCTCCTCAGCATATCTCCCCACACTTTCACCTTAGCCTTCCACTGATCTGTTGTGCTTTGCAGAATCTGCCTCATTCCAACTGCCTTGCTCAGTCTGTACTGCTCAATCTGCCTCATTCAATCTGCATCACTCATTAAACCACATCATTCAAAAACCACACCTGAGAAATCTGCTGCATTTAGTCCACCTGCCTGAATAAGGAATCTGATTTCCCATCACATAAGCAAACTGCATCCAGAGAACTCACACTCTTAAGAAAATCCACCAAAAAAGAGAATCTGATCACTGATTCCCAGAGAGCTTACTTATAAGGAAATCTGCTAAATTTGTCATACACAAGATTGATGAGTCATATGAATTACTCATCATTACTCAAGAAGGAAACTCATTCATATGCACAATCCAAGAACACTGCCTAAAAAGGAAATCACCCAAATTGACTATACAGAATTCTCCAGCTTGAATATTATACCACTAAACACCAACACTAGTATCTGACCTATATAATATCTGAACATTTTATTACTTTTTAACAAAGTAACTGAGGGCTCAAGCCAATCTACACAGCCTTCCAACTTTATAATTTGCCTCTATTAAGCCAGGCATGTTACATTTGGAGGCTCAACTGAGAAGATTATAAACCAGCAATTTATATGACTTTTTAGCTCACAGAACCCAACCTTCAACCTGGAGACTAGCATTACTACAACCTTTGACACTGTACCAATTTCAGCTACTACAGGAGAAGAAATCCCAGCACTACAAAGTATTTAGACAGGAAGAGACATAATTACCTCTAGAATCAGATACCACTCAGCATCAGAAGGATCTGACATTGCAGAAGCCAGTATTGTATAAATTCTCCATCAGCAATTATACTAACTAGAGATTTTGATGAGCTCACACCTGACAAAGTAGACAACACCAATCAAGACTTTGACAATCTCATTAAAGACCTCAACAATTATCTTGAAAAATTCCCCTCAAGAGTCTTCTCTGATTTACCCAGACCAGTAACTCTGATCTCAAGAATTCAACCCACAAGACTCCCCAAAATAGTACTGAGAAGAGTACTATCTCTCAGATCTTCTGCACCTTCAAGCTCATATCCATCAATAGCTAACAACTCAGAATCAGAGCCTGGAACTGAATCAGAATTAGAAGACAGTGATAATGAAATGGGCACAATACTATCTACATTTGCAGAATACCCAGAGGAGGACCCAAAAGAATTTATAGATGCAATCAAAGGAATAGCAGCCCTGAGAGATTTGTCAACCCAAAGATGAATCAATGTCTTCAAGGCACAACTGAGAGAACCAGCCAAAGGCATCTTCATCAGAACTGCAAATGATATCAACACAGACCTAGGAGATGTCATGGAGAATGCAAGATCAGAAGAAGAACAATATGAGGCCATGCAATACTGGATTATTGAAAAATATGCAGGAAACAAAACCTACCACAAGGCCCAAGAATCCATCATGAGAATGAAGATGAACCTTGGAGAATCCCCAAGAGCATTTTTCACTAAAATTCAGAAGAGAATGCATGCCACCGGATTCAATGCTACCAATCAAGATATCATTGGTCCAATAACCTTTATGAATGGAATTCCACTCAATATTGCTCAATATGTCTGAACCCTGGGCATCAGAAAGCCTGAAAAGCAAGTAGATGCAGCCCAAGGATACTTTGATATCAAACAAGGAACCACCTGGACTGACAATCGAAAAGAAGACAAGGGGGACCTCTTGGTCGAGATCCTGTAAGGAATCCTTCAAGGAGAATCAAAAGGAGAAAAGCCTACTAAAGAATGGAAGAAGGACAAGAATGAGATTCAAGACCTCAATTCGAAAGTAGACAGACTGGTTGGGCAGATTGAAAGGCTCACCACATGTGAAAATCAGGACTATTAGCCAAGATATTCCCTATGTGAAAATCGGAATTTCCAGCTAAGCTATCCACACAAAAATTGGGACTACCAGCCAAGATACCCCCTATGTGAAAATTGGGATTACCAGAGGAATTATCCATCCTCTGATAGCTGAAACTATCCTCTGAAAGATAGGGCACAAGTCCAATGCTACAAGTGTGGACAGTAAGGACACTATGCCCCTGAATGAAACAACCAAGACAGCTCAAGGAATTCTGAACCACCAAGCCAAAGGATACCCACAACAAGAGGACAAAAGCTCACCCAGTAGAAGACTATGAGCAGAGTGACAGTAAAGAATACAGTGACCTAGACTTATACCCAATCAAGGCTGAATATGGAGAAACAGTCTTTCTAGCAAAAAAGAGGAAGAGAGCAGTAGGCTGTCCCCAAGCAGTAGGAAAACCTCTCAAAGAACAAGCAGAAGAATCATCCAAGAAGAAGATGAGGAAGAGCAAGTTGTTAAACCTTCCCATTCTCCTTTACTCTTCATTCCTGGAGCTACTATCAATGGAGAAGATCCTCTATCAGAATCTGCTGATGAAGATATAGAAGAAGAACCAGAATTGAAAACCAAGACTCTAAAGTCCAAGAAGAAATACATCCCAAAGACCATGCTCTGGGACAAATACAATGAAGCCTGGAAGAAGATCCAAGAAGCCAAGATAGAAGTCCCACTCTTGCAGTTCCTTCAACTGACACCTACTAGAGCAAGAAACAAATTGCTGCAAACTACCAGATCTTATACAGGAAGAGTTCCCATCCCTCAAGAAGAACCAGCAACCCCAGCAGTACAAGCTGCAGAAAGACATGTCAGTACCTATTTGTTTGGAGAAATTGAAGGCCAAAAGGTGAAAATTCCCATTGATATAGGAGTAGCTATATGTGTCATTGCCAAGAAATTCCTGGACAGCATTCAATGGCCTATTGATGGGCCCTCTAGCCTCAGCATCATAGTGGCAGATGGAGCCTGAACTCAACCCCTAGGAGAAGTCTGAAACATTACCATTATCCTTGGACACATTCAGTTTGCTATCCCCAAAACAGTTGTGACCAAAGCTGTTATCTATGACATGATCCTTGGTACTAATTGGATGAAGGAGATAAATGCAGATGTCAACATTGGTCAACAAGTTCTCAAATTCGACTACAGAGGAAAGAAGTACCAAGTCAAGGTCACTAGTTTTGAACTATCAAAGAAGAAGAAGAAGGTGACTATTCAAGAAGAATATACCAGCAGTGAAGAATCTACCACAGAGAAGGAAGAAGAAGAGGATTCTGAAAATGACAATGACTCCAGACTGAGGCCCTGAATCAACATAGTAGAAGACAGACCAGAAGATAATGTGTGGGGACAAGATACCATCCCTATTATAATTGGAACTATTGCTAGAGAAGCAAGAGGATGCACTAAGTGCCTCCAAAGACAGAAATATGAGGAACACTCATCCAGACATGTGGGAATTCGAAAAAGCCCTGAAACTACATGCCCTGACCACAGGAGAAGGAAGAAGAGATGCCTTCACAATACTTAACTAAAAAACCATATATAAGTTATGCCCAATCCTGAAATTGAAGCAGCAGAAGTACAAGCAATTTGGGACCAACCACCAGAGGAAGAAGATGATGGCATTTCCGAAAATGAAGAGATCCCTGCAATTGTTTCATGAGATGATCCAAATTGGGTACCATAAGAAGAAGAAGCTGATAACACTCCCTGGAGCAAAGAAGAAGCTGGACCCAGCTCACAGCCAGATATTTCAAGGCCTGAAACCCATCAAGAGAAGGCCTTCTGAATGGGCAGATGCCCACATCAAGTTGTTTTCCACTCACCAAGAGATTACTGCTATCAATGCCACATATTGGACCAATAAGCCAGACAACCCTCTGAGCCAAAATCTTCGAAAATTATTACAGAAGGAACCTCATTCCAAGAATCTATCACCACACTTGCAAAGAGAAGAAATAGAGTAAGATTCTATACTCAGACAGAAGTGAAACCCCTGTCTACTCTCTCACCAAAGTATGATGTGAATGGATGCAGATTTCTGAAGCTAGAAGAAATTGAAGAAAGAAAGAAGCACTTCCAAGCCATGAGATATTATCATCATGGAAAGCACCCCAGATGCTAGCCTTGTCAATATGAAGAGATCCATCTCAGCAAAGATGTAATTGTACACACACTTAAGAGAAGAGATGACTGAGCCCAAATTCAAAAGAAGAAAAAGAAGAGACCCATAAGGAAGGTCCTCAAGATATATGACCTAAGAGAAGATATCCTGACCCTCATTTACCATATAACTCACCAAGGATAGATAGGTGATGCTATTAATTTCATGGAAGCCCTGGACCCCACTGGAAAAAGAGGAATTAATTATCTTTGAGACCCCTCTACTGGAGCAAGATGGCCACACCTAGACATCAGAGGTTAAAGATCTGAAGCCACAGGAGCCACTGCCCATGGACAGCCTATACTTGGCAAGAATATTACACAGTTTACCCTACTTCATCCCAATGCAATTCCACTGAAAAAGACTCATTAAGAAGATATTGGCTATGATCTCAGCAGTCTTTATGACACTTCTATGGACCCCAAAAGTACAAAGCTCATCAGAACTGGTATTGCTATACAACCACCAAAAGGAACTTACATCCAGCTAATCTTAAGATCTGGATTAGCTCTTGAAGTACTCTCTACTGAAAAAGAAACCATTGATCTAGGATATACAGGCAAAATCAAGGTTACATATCTTAAGAAATGAAAGTAGTAAATGGATTTGAATCCACAAAGGAGACAAAATTACACAGGCAGTCTTCCTCAAATACAAGACTCCTCAGCTGTAAGAAGTACTCAAGCTCACTCAAGAAATCAGACAAACCAAAGGATTTGGAAGCTCAGACAAAAAAGAAGTACATCTCCTTCAGATCAGCTCTGATTCAAAGCAAATACTCCTTGGCAAGTTTTCCACCAAATAGTAAAGCTTCACAAGAACCTCATTCTTGAGTCAGAAGAGCAGACCACTATCAAAATCTTTGCACCACCAGATCCCAGGAATCTCTTCTTCAAACCTAATGAAGAAATCCAAAATCTGTACATAGAAGGATATATATTCCCTGACAAGATGAATCCAGTAAACTCTTAAGCAACTAATACAAGCTGGGACAACATCATCTTGCCAAAAGAAACCATCATTGAACACCTTATGCCTTACCTCAACTGAACACACAGAGAAGTTTATGAATTAAACTTACAGGGAAACAGCAAAAGGTCACAGAAGAATGGAAAGGCCCCTCTGTGACTCAGGAGAAAGTGAAGCCTTCCACAAACATTGGAGAAAAATTAACACCTCAGCAACAACAATAATTGACTGAACTCCTTTATAAATATCAGGACATCTTCACTATAGACTATAGCAACCTGCCATACAACCCGTCATACCACCATAGTATAAATACAGGAAATGCAATACTCATCTGACAGAAACCATACAGGATCCCCCACTACTTGAAGATATTTGAAAAAGAATACATACAGGAACTCTTAGACAATGGAGTCATTTGATCCTCTACCAGCTCTTGGCCCAGCCCTATACTTATTATACCAAAGAAAGGGGAATGGAGACTTATTGTAGACTTTAGAAAACTCAATACTATAACTGAGAAAGATGCATGCCCCTTGTCCTGAATTGATGACCTTCTGGACCAGCTACAAAATACAAGATACTTCAGCAGTATAGATCTATTTGCAGGATTCTATGAGATACCAATGGACCCCAAAGACATTCAAAAGACAGCTTTCCTTACCCTAGGAAAATTGTTTGAGTACCTCTGAATACTCTTTGGACTCTGCAATGTACTCTCAACCTTCCAGAAAATGATGAACTCAATATATACCCCTCTCATCCACTACTGTCTGATTGTTTATATGGATGATTTTAACATCTACTCAGCAAATTTCGAAGACCACCTGTGATGCCTTGAAGAGTTTTTTAAACTCACCTGATAAAACCACCTGAGACTCTACTCAAAGAAGTCCTACTTTGGCAAACAGAAGCTTGAATTCCTTGGATTCATAGTCTCTAAAGATGGAATACATGCAGACCCCAAAAATATTGAAAAAGTCAACAACTTCCCTGTCCCCAAGACCCCAAGGAAGCCCTGTCCTTTCTGATGCTTGCATCCTACTATAGAAAATTTATTAAGGAATTTGCCAAAATCTCTGCCCCTATCTGAACCTTGTTAAAGAAAGGAGTACCATTCTAATGGAAAGAGTCACAAGAAGAAGCCTTCTGAAAACTACAACATTGCCTGACCTTAGCACCAATCCTAGTCCAACCAGATCTACATAAACCTTTCATTCTATACACTGATGTATCCAAGAATGGCCTCAGAGCAATCTTTGCAAAGAAGGACCTGACAAATAGCACCATTTGATAGCTTATACAAGCAGAGCCACCAATAAGCAGCAGACCAACTATGGAAGCACCAAATTGGAATGCCTTGCAGTTATATGGGCAGTCACTCTGTTCAAACATTATCTTATTGGAAGAAAGTTCACCCTGATTACAGACCATGTAGCTCTCAAATGGTTACTATACCAAAAGACCCCACTGGAATCCTTGCTCAATGGATCCTTATCCTCCAAGATTTGAAATCAACATCATCCACAAAGTGGAAAGAACTCACAATAATGTCAATGTTCTCTCCCACATGATCCAATGAACCAAAGAAAGAGTGTACCTCAGAACTGCACCCTTAAAGAAGTTTCCATGACCACCAAGGAGCAAGAAGACCTCATCTGGTATGAGGTGGGGAAGTTTCTGGGAGGTAAATATTGAAGGGCTGAGAGGGGGCGATGACCTCCAACAAGTCTCCAGATGACTCCCATGGGGCATATCTTATTTCCCACACTTTTTGCATCAGAGGAACCCACCTCCCCCCTCACAGTACTACTACTCTTTGGAGCCACCATGCTCACAAGCAATGAAGCTTCTTGGAGAAGTCCACCAAGCCCAGACCACCATGTTCCACTGATAGAGCAAGTACATCTCAGCTGATCTGACTTTGCTTGTCTGTCCAGATCCAATCCTTCACCAGCTTAAATAGTCTCTTCACTACCCACACCAGAAAGTCCAAATGGTATGCCAGGTACAAAAGCTTTGGCATCCAGTACACATTCAGAATCATCACCCACCCTGCCAGAGAGATGTAGTGCCTACTCCAGCTTTTTAGTGAGTCCCTCCACATTTGTACTCTCTCCTCCCACCAGGATTTTGGCAGCACTGAGCCATATACTGAGAGGAAGATGCCCAAGTATTGAACTGTCTCTCCTGATGGCACCACTGAATCAATAATATCACCACCAACTATGCTGTTCTCCAGAACTATCATCTTGTACTTATATCAGCTCAGCTTCTGGTCAGAGTGCCTCTTGTACCAACCAACTGCCTCCTTGAGCTCCCCCACATCCTGGACAGAGTCCAAACCCACTACCATATCATCTGCAAAGGCACCAACCTTCCAGTTCACTCCCAACATAGTCAGCCCTCCAACCTGCTACCTAATCCTATCCAGAAGTAGCTCTAGTAACAGAGTATACAGAATTGGGGACAGAGGGTCCCCTTATAACACTCCTCTCCCAAGTGTAAATGGAACTCCTTGATGACCATTCACCATAATGGTGGCCTTGCTCCCCTTCAGTATCTGTATGATGGCCTGGCCCAATCTCCCCAGAATCCCCATCCTTACCAAAACCTTGCCCAGCCACACTCATCATACCATGTCATATGCTTTCTCCTGATCCAAGAAGACTAGCCAGCCATTCACCCC
This sequence comes from Jimgerdemannia lactiflua, assembly GCA_003951145.1. Classification (NCBI taxonomy): domain Eukaryota; kingdom Fungi; phylum Mucoromycota; class Endogonomycetes; order Endogonales; family Endogonaceae; genus Jimgerdemannia; species Jimgerdemannia lactiflua. The sequence continues at coordinate 11,195 of RQIL01015777.1, read as the reverse complement.
TGCAGCCCTTGCCTCTTCAATGATCCCATGCACCTAAGCTATACCATTTCTGATCAGCCACCCTTCAATAAAACCATACTATTTCTCTCCCAGAACTTATTGTGCCACTGTCTATAGACATGCCACCAGTACCTTCATTATCAACTTCCTATCTATATCCAAAAGCATGATTAGTCTCCAATTCTTCAGTTCTCTCTTAGTTCCTTATCCTTGTACAAGAGTACCACTAGTCCTAACTCTTGGCCCCCTAGCCATTTTTCTGAGTCAATTACAACCCCACACATCTCCTTCATCTCCTCCAGTACACTGTCAATCCCTACCATCTTCTTCCAAAAGTCACATAGTAAGCCATCCTCACCCAGCACTATCCCACTCTTTGTAGCCAACAGTACTCTCAAGATTTCCTCCTCTCAGATAGGGTGGGTCAGATCTCCCATCCCCTCTACCATCAGGGGGGTCCACTCCTCCAGGTACCCCTTGATAGTCCTCTCATCCTCCCCACCCTCCTCCTCACTCCACAGGTTGCCCCATCACCTCTGGAGTGACCCCAGGATCTCTTGCATATCAGTCACTATTCCACCATCCTCTCCAATAATGCTCTCCCACCACTGGTGCACCATGCATACTTGAAGAAGCCTTGTAAGATACTTCATGGGCCTCTCCCGATGAATACATATCCGAATTTAATAATCTTTAGCTTGTTAGATTCCCCTTATATAGGGGAATCTAAAAAGCTAAAAATCATTGAATTTGGACATATATTCGTCGAGTTATTACATTTCGAAAAATAGGGTTCAAATTGGACCCTCAATTCAATTTGAATTCTATTCGATTCGAACTTGATTCGAATTGAAAAATCCCCAATTTGATTCTATTCGAATGACCTTCAATTCGATTTGATTTAAATTGATTCGATTCATTTGGGAGCACTAGTTCCTAGAGTATCAGTGAAGAAGACAAGGGGACAAATTGGAGTAGTGATAAGAGAGTATAGGGATGTAGATGATATTGGTTTTCAGATATAGGAGAGGATGATGTTCAGAATGGGGGATGTAGAGGTGAGGCTGAGGGTGACCAAGAGAGAGGTAACTGGGAAGGCAAGTGATTGGCTAAAGATATTGAAGTGAGACCTGGTTGAGTGCAAGATATTGAGAGTAAAGAGAATAGAGAAGGAGGAAAAGGATCTATTAACAGTACTAGGGGAGATGGAAGGGGCTGTGGAACAGAGGGCAAAGGCTTGGGAGGTCTTTGAGGATACAACAGTAGTAGAGGAGATGAATAGAAGAAAGGTACAGGTGGATAAAAAGACATAGGAGAGGGAGCAGAGGAGGTGTATGCAGAAGAAATTACTGAATAGTTATAAGAAGAAGCTGAGTATAGGGTTGGTGCCACCACCTGAGTTTACAGGAGGCCTGGAGACTTCACAGTATGCCCTCTAGTATAAGAAAATCATTGAAGAGGATGAGCCTGGATTCTTTATGGATTTGAATGAGGAGAAGAGAGACTGAGTGGAGAAAGTGAAGGTCTTAGATAGTGAACTGGCACCAAGGACTGAGAGGGAGAATGTTGTGATGAGAGGGGCCCAGAGTGTGAGGTTTGGAGTTTCAGATGCCAAGCAAGAGGGGTGGTAGTTGGAGTGGCTGAGAAGCTATTAAGTAAAGGTGTGGTGGGGAGTACTGAGAGTACAAGTGAACTTGGGGAGAGAAGGAGGCCCATGACTTTGAGTATTGGGCATGTTGGGGGAGTGGGGTGGATGCTGGCAACATTCAATGATCTAATGGCAGATGAACTTACATGGGTAGATTTCTATATCCTGGGGGAGGAGAAATGGTAGAAAATTTTAGCTAGAGAGGATATAGTGAACAGGCTGCTGTCAGAAGTACTGGCAATTATACTGGAGGAGAAGGGGTATGAGGTGGATGCCAGGAGGGAAGCTGTGTTAAGAGAGACAGTAGGGCAGGCTGTTGAAGAATGCTGGATGGCAAAGGATGGGACTGAGCTATGGAGGTCAGTCTGCAAGAACTACAGGGAAGAAGTAGAAGAGAAAGATGATGAGGCTGATTGGGAGGTCCTGGCTGTCCTGGAAAAGAAGGAGACTGAGAAAGATGAGGTGGAAGCTGAATGCCTCTTAGACTTGTCTAGGATAGACATTGAGCTGAAAATCTGACTGGGCTGGAAAAGTTACACTACCTTCAAAATATATTCTCTATGAATAATATAACTAACATTTTATCATTAAATGTCAATGGGCTATGAGTTGCAGTGTGATGTCAGAACATTTTTGATGGCTATGAAGGATGAAGACTGATATTTTTCTACTGCAGAATGTGAGGTGTGAGGAGGAGATAGATAAGCTGAATTGGACTAGGGAATAGAGAGAGATGGCTGAATAGTATAGAAAGGTTGGAATCCTGATTTGCAGGATAGAGAAGATTTGGTAGACATTGGGAGATGGAGAGAATACCTTCTATAGGGAATGTAGAGGAGGCCAGAGTGGGGCCCAATAGTGGTTGGCTCTTGTTATTATCCAGTGGTCCATGGTGAGAGGGTGGGTTGGCTGGAAGGACTGCTGAAGAATGGAGTACTGATGGAGGCTGGAGTGGATATCCTGGGTGGTAACTTCAATATGGTGCAGGATATCTCTTTGGATTGATCTGATGAGAGAGCAGAGATAGTTGGCTATAGTGGTAGACTGGACAGATGAGAGAAGATTGAGAGACTGAGTGCTCTGAGAGATATAGAGAGGGTCAAGTAGAGAGGGGCTAAGGTCTTCATACATTGGGCTAATGGACTGAGAACAAGGATTGATTGGGTACTCTTGGCAAATTGCTGGGGAGAAGGTATTTGACAGGAATATGGAGGAGTCTAGTACCCCTGGTCAGACCATTGGGGGGTGCTGAAGCAGGGGAACTTTGGGGGAAGTGGGGATGAGCCTGGATATTGGCAGCTCAACTGTACTCTGTTAGAGGATGGGGCTTTATAGAAGAGATAGAAGGGAGAGATGGGGTCTAGTATTGCTAGATAGTGGAAGGAGGGTGCCCCAGTGGAAGTTTGGTGGGTGAAGCTGAAGAAGGCAGTAAAAATGTACTGGGGTAAAGCTGGGAGGCAGAAGGGTAGGTTTCAGCAAAAGAAGGGGCTGTGGGCTTCCTGCTATATGGAGCAACTGCTATTACAGTGGTCAGATATAAAGAGATCAGTAGGGGAGGAGAAGGAGGACTAACAGATAGTAAGGGTAAAGATGGAGATTGAGTAACTGAAGAGTGTAGAGGATAGAGACAGAGACTCATGTTGTCACTAGTAAATATCCCATATTATATCTGACTAGTCAACATTCTTTATCAGTAGCACTGTATAAAAGTATTTCAGTCTTACTCAATTTATTTAGTTTGTACCACCACACAAGTGTGTTATAGTTTAACCAAATATAGAATAGTCTTCTCTCATTATCTAAATATTCTTTGCTACTAGCAAATAAAGTATTACAAGCTTATCTCTATTAGTATAATCTTTGTTACTAGTGTATTACTACTGATAAACCAATAGCAATAACTCTGTTCTTGCCACTATGGCATAGCAGAAATATGTATAAATACCCAGAGACAAAGAGTGAATAAACCTCAGGCAGTTGAAGTTTAAAGTAAAAAAGGATTATAGAGAAACCACACTATCTCCAAGAGATCAGAATTCAGATAACAAGATAACTAGAGCAATGATCACTCGGAAGTTTAAGTTGAAGAATTTCTCTTACTACAATCGACCATGAAAATCACATTGACCCAGCCATATACACAGACCCCACAATTTAAGATACTCTCTCAGGAAACTCAGTCAAGAAATAAGGCTTAAGATATCTAGTCTTAGGATACTTAAATAACTGTTAGAAGCCTGCTGCCCTCAAGTTAATAAGAAATTCAAATATACAATATAAGCAAATGATACCATCAATCTCTAATTAACTGATCTGCTACACTATAAACCATCTATTTCAAAAATTACTAACCAACTATTACAGATCACATATTCAAGTTATAAAGACCATGGACTGCTATATTAATTGACCCACTGCACATTCAAGCTGCACACTAATTTATAAGACCCAGACTATCAGAAATGCTCTTTTTAATATACAGTATAAATGATTGAGCAATCAAATGACCCTCCATCAAAATGACTTATCAATATATATTTTGAATGATCTGATCATATAACCAATGACTATAATTGATATAAACACAACTCAAGATATCAGTGCACTTCACTAAGTAGTACATTAAGTCATGCTTGAAGCCTTTAGGATATACAAATTGTATGCCACATTAGCTAATCTTATATTAATGAGAATTTTTGCCTTCTGATCTCTAATTTCTCTAAACAGATAAGTGCTGATGTATCTTTCAGTAGCTTATATTGATGAGGTTGCTGGCTCTTCTTATGAGATAAGAACTCTTTCTATATTAGATCTAATGGTTTATAACAATTTGTTTCTGACTTCAGCAGATATCAATTGCAGATAGATCATATACTGTGACGATGCTTTTGAACCTAGTGACATCAGAACCTGAAGACTGCCATTACTTTGCAAGCCACCAATTGCATGATGTGACTCACTTATGATTCATCTTGATCTTAAGATGATTTTCATCAGAAACTCATAATGACTCATAATGACTTCAGTGGTATACTACTGACAATCAGGTGACCCTACCCCGGACCAAAAGAGAAGACCTTCAAGAATATAAAAAGGAGCATCAAGAAGAGGTACAACAGCATCCACAACCAAGAAGACTCACTACAAACAAATGCCTGCCATCACCCACCAAATAGCAAGGTCAAGGAGCCATCCAGGACCCTCAGTTCAAGAACAGATGTTCAATGACATCAGAAGGGCCATGAGACTGCACACTAGAAGAATCCCCAGTCTGAACCTCTACACAAGGGACCCCTACCACTACACTCTGAACTGCCACGAAATGGAAACCAGAATCTCAATGGCCACTCAATACCTTCTCATGTGACAGGAGTATGAGATGGGACACCACCTCTGCCAAGAATTCCTAGAGGCCAGTCATCAAGAAATTGTAGATGCCACATGTATGGACAGGCATGAGCAGCAATTGACTAGAAGAGTCCATCAAATCTTCAGGCATGCTCCTTGGGCTATCCCAAATCTACAGTATATCAAGACCTCAGACATTCAAGAGTTATCAAGCTGCCGGGTAGACCACCTAGAAGAAATGGTAGCAGAAGAGGCCCAATCTACCATTCCGGTCAGGAGTGAAGAAGTACAAGACCTCTGGAACCCCCTTCTTGAAGATAATCCAGATCAGTTTATCAGAGGATTGATTGCCCTGTTCCAAGGCCCCCCTCTGAGGATCTACGCCCCACAGAACCCCACAGATGTTCCATTTTGTGGAAGAAAACCTCATAGACTAGAGACCACAAGAGCAGCAAGAGTACTCTGCACCTTTCACTGATGATGACATCATCAGCGGTGACATCATCACTGCTGACATCACTCCTCAAGACCAAGGAAATAGCAGCAACCCATTTGTTTTGTGGGAGGAGGACTTCAACAATCTCCTGGAAAGACATGCAGACACCTCCTCAACACTCTCAGAACTTCCAACTGAAGTCAGCTCACTGTTGGAAGTTGCAGAAAATGATTTGGCCAGACACTCTGAAGAAAATGGAGAAGAAGAAGAAGATGACATAATCCCTGTCACACTAAACTTCAGGTTAAACAGTGACAGTTCTATTAGCCAAATTTGATCTAGTTAGTTAGTTGCACAAACAGTGACCACCTTTTAACTAGCCTTTTTCGTCACAAACAAAGGATTAGCCTTATTCTACTAGTTAGTCACTTGACTTCCAAATCTGCGCTAATTCAAGAACAAGGAATTACCAATTACTTAGCCATATACTTTAGCAAAATCTGTGCACAACTCTGTATAAATACCCCCCCAACTGCAGTGAATAAATCCTCAGTCAGTTTGATAGTTTTACAAAGAAACACCTGCCTCCAAGAGAACCGGAATTCTGAGAACAAGACAACTAGAGCAACAATCGCTCGAGGTTTGAGTTAAAGAATTTTCTCTTGCCACGACCCAGCCGCACATTCAAGATTCAAGACCAGTCAGTTCGAGAGTTTTACAAAGAAACCACCTGCCTCCAAGAGACCGAATAATTCAGAGAACAAGATAACTAAAGCAACGATCGCTTGGAAGTTTGAGTTAAAGAATTACTCTTGCCACGTTCAAGACCACCGCCAAGGACTGCCGCGAGTTTTCAAGTCAGTCAGTCAGTCAGTCAGTCAAGTTAATCTCCTTCCGAATACTCAAGTTACAGTCAGTCAGACCACCCTCAAGTTAGCAAGTTAATCGGACATACGACACGAGCGACTGAGCCGTCGACACGAACGATTCCCCACACGCTGCATCACGAGCTGTTTAGTTTAAGATCACCGCCCCATGTACGATCAACCGCCCGTTCCCCATGTTGTTCAACGATAGACCCACCCAGACCATTTATTCGAGATACAAGTTCTCATGCATGTTGACCGATAATCGTCAGCCCGCCCGCATTTGGAACCCGATCGCCGCCATGTGCACTCGCCCGCCAAGGATAAAAGAATAACCGTCTCGCTGCCAGAAACCCCTTTTGTACGATCTATCGCCCGCATACCGCTAAACATTGAGCCGTCATATTCAATAACCTGTCATATCCGACTTTGAGCCACCAGCACTTTTGACGACAAATCGAACGACCAGTCACGTGACCATCGACCCGATAATCGACCGCGAACAATATATTTAATTCATTATTTCGAGACCGTGCTTCACAAGTGTGCAATAAGCCATATAAGCTTATAGTTATTATACAAAAAGCACACTACAATACATTTCTCTGCTACCACTCATATTACACAAATTTCTGGCACACTTTTGACATACTTTCAAACTGTTTATTGAGAAAAAATACTATCAACATAGTGTCTCAGTAAGGTTCTGGTGGGCATGCTAGATCTGGGGGTGGTGGGGTATATGGATAGCTGTATGGAAAGAAAGAGATTGGTTTGGGACTGGCCTTCTTTGGGGTAATAAGTGGAGGAGGAGAGGGTGGAGGGCAGGGAATGAGCAGTAAAGCTAGTAGAGGGAAGCTGGTGAATTTTGCCACTGCAGTGAAGAATGGCAGAGTTGGTAAAGAAGATGGAGAGTGAAAGGTGGTTGAAAAGGAAAAGAAGAAGGAGGGAAGTACTGGTAGGATGACATTTTCTGGAGGAGAGAAGGAAGTTGGAGGCAGAGTGGCTGGTGGAAGGGCTGTAACTACTGATGGTAATATGATGAAGAATCAGAAAAAAAAACCAAATGTGACTATTGATGGGTGCAGAGGTCAGACCTGGGACCTAAAGAGGGTATACAAGAGAGACCTATCTGATAGTATAACAGGACTAGTGGTGGTACTGTTACTCAAAAAGTTGATTTCTGAATTTGTAGTCATACTGAGTTTCTGGGGGCTGGTAGTAATAGCAAAGATAGTTTTAGTTATACTTGAGAAGCAGTTGAAGGAAGTAGTGTCAGTGAAGTTTCTGAAGAGACTAGAAGAGATAGAAGTCAGATTTATAGAGAAGAAGCACCTGATGGGGATATTGGTCAAAGAAGTGACAGTTGACAAGGTTATGATACTGATGATAAAGTACTTGAGATGGGACCCCAGGATGGTGCACTTGGTGATTAAGGGGATCCCAATAGTATCAGTGAAGGAGACAAGGAGTCGGATTGGGACAGTAATGTGAGAGTATAGAGATGTAGTAGATGTAGGATTCCAGATATGGGAGGGAATAGTCTTCAGAATGGAAGATATAGAAGTAAGACTGTGGATGGCAGACTGGGAAGGCTGGGAACTGGCCCAGAGTGTTGAAATGAGAGCCATTCAAGTGCAAGATATCAAGAGTGAAAGGGATGAAAGTGGTAAAGGAGGATCTACTAATGGTATTATAAAAATTGAAGAGAGCTATTAAGTAGAGGGCAAAGACTTAGGAGGCCTTCATATGTAGATGTAACTATGGTAGAAAAGATGAATAAAAAGAAAGTACAAGTGAACAAGAAGGTATGAAAGAGGAAGCAGGGGAGGCATATACAAAAAGAGCTACTGGAGAGTTACAAAGTGAAGTCAGGTGTGGGTTTGGAGCTGCTCCCTGAGTATATGGGGTCTGGAGACCTCACAGTGTACCCCTCAGTGTAAGATGATTATTGGGAAAGATGAGCTGTATTTCTTTATTGATTTAGAAAAAGAGAAGAAGGACTATATTGAGTAAGTGGAGACCTTAGGTAACAGGGTGGTGCCCAGATCTGAGAGAGAGAATATCATGATGAGGGGGGGCTCAGAGGGTGAGGTTCAGGGTTCCAGATACTGGATGAGAGGGTGTGGTAGTTGGGGTGGATGAGAAGGAGCTGGTCAAGGTCACAGAAGAGAGAGTCAGGAGTGAGAGTGGATAAGAGAAGGTAAGAAGGCCTGCAACCCCAGTTGTAGGCCACATCAGAGAGAAGATATAGATGCTGAAGATATTCAATAATCTGATGGCAGATGAGCTAGCTGAGGTGGATTTTCATATTTTTGAAGAGAAGAAGTGGCAGAGTATCATGATTGGAGAAGGCATAGTGAACAGGCTGCTGTCAGAGATGTTGGCAGTCATGCTTGAGGAGAAGGAATATATGGTGAATGTGAGAAGAGAGGCTGAGGTAAGGAAGGCAGCAGAGTAAGTTATTGAGAGGTGCTGGGTGGAGAAGAATGGGGCTGAGCTGTGAAAGATGGTGTGTGAGGACTATAGAGAGGTGGTGGAGGATAAGAATGATACAGCTGATAGAGAAGTACTGGTAGTACTGGAGGAGAAGAATAAGAAAGCAGCTGAGAATGAGTAGAGTATCAGCTGGATCTATCAAAGATGGACATTGAATTGGAATTGTGAATGGTCTGGTAAAGGTGAAATATACTCAATGAATTTTTCTTATAAATAGTATATCAAACATTTTATTACTGAATATCAATAGGCTGAGGGTGTCTGTAAGGCACAGAAATATTTTTGGATAGCTCAAATTCTTGGAGGCAGATCTCTTTCTGTTGCAGAATATATATTGTAAGAATGATTTAGATAAGTAGAATTGGACTCAGAAATGGGGTGAAGTGATAGAGTAGTATGAAAAGGTTGGGATTCTGATATATAAGGGCAGAAGAGAGCTGAGAGATATTGGGGAGTGAGAAGAGCAATTACTATGGAGACTGTGGGAGAGGCTAGGGTGGGTCCCAGTAGTAGTGGGTTCCTGCTACTATCCTGCAGTCCATGGTGCAAGGATGGAGTAGCTGGAAGAGTTATTAAATAGTAGTACTCTGGTGGAGGCTGGGGTGGATCTACTGGATAGAGACTTCAATATAGTGCAGAATACTTCAATGGATTGATCTGATAGAGGATCAGAAGTGGCAGGCCACAGTGGGGAGCTGGATTGATAAGAGAAGATAGAGAGACTAAGTGTTTTGGGTAATGCTAGAAGGACAAAGTGGGGAGAGGTAAAGGTCTTCATATATTGGATTGATGGATTGGAAATATGGATTGATTGGATACTCTCAGCAGATTGCTAGAGAGGGAATATCTGGAGGAAAGGGGTCATTTGGTGTCTCTGGTCAGATTACTGGAGTGTGCTAGAATAGAGGAACTTTGGGGGGGGTGGAGATGGGCCTGGACATTAGTGACTCAACTGTACTCTATTGGAGAATAGGACATTGTGAGATAAATAGTGAGAGGAGGCTACTGCTTTTATTATATAGTGGTATGAGGAGGGGGCCCCAGTGGGGGTCTAGTGGATGAGACTGAAGGATACAGTGAAGATGTACTGAGAAGAAGTCAGGAGGCAGAAGGGTAAGCATTAAAAAAGAAAGGACTTTTGGCATCATGGTAACTGGAGTGATTGTTGTTGCAGTGGTCAGGATTGAAGAGAGTGGAGGGAAAGAAGAAGGAGGATTAGTGTATAGCAAAAGTAAGAATGAAGATTGTAGAGCTCAAGAAGGTCCTATGGCAGAAGAAGGAGTTGTATATTCATAGTATAGTGGCAAGATTGTGGTGGCAGAGCCTGGAAGAGAGAGAGAGACCAATCAGGTATCTTTTTAGAATATTGGGGGTGAGGAGGATGAAGCAGCAGTAGAATGGAATCATTAAAGAGGATGGTCTCTTAGTAACTGGAGTCTAGGGAATCTTTAGTAAGCTGAAGAGTAGATGGGAGAAGTTGTGGAGTGAGGAAGAGGGGGGTGAGGAGGGCAAGGCTATAGCAGAGTGACTGGAGGAATAGTGTTCTCCAAGGGTGGAGGATCTGGAGGACTTGGTGAAGCCAATTAGGGAGAAGAAAATTCTGCATGTTCTCACTACTATGAAGTTAGATATAGCTCTGTGAGAGGACAGACTACTCTGACCAAGAGGAGGGCATGTGGGGGAGGAGCCCTGGTTGTGCAGATTGATGAGAGATTTGGCAGATAAGGAGTTGGGCAATATTGACTTTCAACTGTTGAGTGAGAAGGACTGGAGTAATATTCTGTGTGGAGTTGGAGTGGTAGGAAAGTTGGCGATGATACACTTGGCAGCACTGTTGGAGGATGAGGGGTATGAGGTGGATGCCAATAGAGAGGAGGAAATGAAAATAGAGGCACGTCAGATGGTGATCAAGGGGTGGAGGGCCTGGAATGGTGGTGGAATGTGGGAGGAGGCATGTGCAGATTATAGATCAATGATGGAAGAGAAGGATACAGAGGATGTTTAGGAGATTCTGGGGGCACTGGAGGCTAAGGAGAGAGAGGAGCTGGAAGCTGAGAGAGAACTGGATTTGTCTAGGATGGATCAGGATATGGAGATCTAGGGTGGACCTGCAACTTTAACATTTTTCAATATGAACAGTACAACCAACATTCTTTCACTCAATGTTAATGGGCTGCAGGGTTCAGAGAGACATCGAAACATTATTGCATGGCTTAAGGATTCTGAAGTGGATGTTTTTTTACTGCAGGATGTAAGATGTGATGATGAGGTAGACAAGCTAAACTGGTTGAGGGAATGGGGAGGGGCAACTGAATGGAGAGGAAAGGATGGAATTCTTATAAGGAAAGGCAAGGGGGACCTGCAAGACACCAGTGGGTGGGGGGATCGCTTGCTGTGG
>RQIL01015776.1:0-10728 GCA_003951145.1 Jimgerdemannia lactiflua | reverse complement strand
AGCCCCTCCCTTCACCCCTATGCCTGGCCCAGCTCCTCCACTCCCACTCAGCTTCCCCTTCAGTCCTCCAACCTTCTGCCATCCATCTCCATCTCCTCCTGCTCCACTCTTCACTGCTGCCGTGAAGCTCACCAGTCTCTTGCCCCTCCCCTCTCCTTTCTCTTCTTGCCTGCCATCAGCTTCACTTCCACTAGTCAACTTCCCGAATGATCTCATCCCAAGCCCATACCCTCTCTTTCCTTGCTGCCACCTGAACGCCACACCTGTGTCGGACCCAGTACGCCAACCAGGAGGTTGAGTTGCTGCCATGTTGATAGTCGTTTTCTTCAATAAACTGCTCGAGGTTTGTGCAAAAGATTTGTATAATGTGAGTGGTAGTGGAAGAAGGTGTGGTGTTGGATGACATGTCACATGACTACCGATCCATAATCGATATGAACAATATATTTAATTCATATAATTCAGAGACTGTGCTTCACCAAGTGGCACATTGAGCCATGCAGAAGCTTATAGTTATATATAAAATACACACAACATTTTAGGGGCTTAACTGGGAATAGTTTTTTAAAGACTTGACCTTTTGGCTCAAGAACTCAGCAGCCATCTACATTGAAGACTCCAGGAAAACCTAGCAGCCAGCAACAAGTTCAGAGACAGCCCTCTTCAGCAGAAAAGAAGGCCCACACTATTGTCAGAACAGCAGTCAAGACCTTACTCAAGAATAGCAGCCAGAAAACCGAATCTGAGGACAGAAGTGACCCAGACTATAGCTTGACCTCAAGGGAGAGAAGACAACTCAGAGGACAACCAGAACCCCTTCAGCTTCAAGACCTAGAAGAAGACCTTTCTGAAGAGTATCAGACCCGAATCTATAGGAAGAACTCTGACTGGAGTGACTACATCACCACAGCTGTCAATCGAGCCACCCCTCTAGACCGAGTTTACTTCGAAACATCTGAAGGAGAAGAAGACTATCATCCATACAATCTACAAGACAAGTTCAACCTATACTATCATACTGATAGTAACCCAGACCCCACTACTTTATAGCTGCAAGGGGCAGATGAATCTACCATCAGTTATATCAGCCCACTTGTACTACCAATTGCCCAAACTTCGGTTCTCTGGTCCCTTACTCCCTGCCACTATCCACAAGAAATAAGGAATGATGCTTCTCTCAGAGCCTCAGTATTTGATAGTCCTTACCAGTCAGTTAGAAGGTCACTACCTTCAAGAACCTATACTCTGGCCTTAATCAGAAGACTCAGATCTCCTACACCACCAAGACACTATCCCCTACCAGCACTATCTATATTTCGAGCACCTTCACCATCTCCTTCTCCACAAGGACCTTCAAGGAATACTACTCCTGAACCAGACTCAGACTATGAAGATAGTGAAGGTGAGCCAGACATGAGTTACCTTCAGAAGTTTCATGGAGCAGACAATGAAGATATTGAGGAATTCATTGGAGAAATTGAGGTGCAAGCAGCCGCTAAGCAATGGGATGCCCAAAGACAACTCAGAATCATCAAGTCACTTTTGAGAGGCCCAGCCCTGCAGAGATACAACCAAGCCAAGGTTATCAGAGGAGATATTTATAGACAAGAATACCTTGACCACCTTCAGAATGCTGACTACCCCCAAAGGTGCATCATCCACAAGAACTGGCTCTGCATGCAGTTCAATGGTCTCGAGTGTCAACAAGAAGCACAGGAGGTCTTAATCTATATGACTCAAGCACTCAACAAAACCCCAAAGAGTTTCTATCATCGGATCTAAGCACAGATGATCAAGGCAAACCTGCAGCCTGTAGTTCAACTGGCATTGGTATCCACTACCTTCCTCAATGGCCAATACCCAGAACTCAGAAGGCAAGTTATCAGGATGGGATATCAGAGCATTGAGCAGCAAGTTGCTGGAGCACAGGGATGTTAGAAAGCAGACTACAGACCAGCCCAGCAAGACCACTGAGAGTTGAAACTCCAAGACCTCAAGGATCCACCACAGCAGAGCAAGAGAATGCATTCCTTAGGGCCCAGTTGGCCAACTATGAAAACAGGCCCCCGCCTTCAACTTCAGTCCAATTCAGTCAACTGCAACAGCAGCAGCCACCAAGAGTTCAAGAGGACCCAATGACCATGCTCACCAAACAGATGAAGAACTTAGCCATCATTGTAGCACAGTTGTAGAATCAAGAAGAGAGATAACAAGATTACCATTGTGACAACAGATCAGACTACCGACAACAGGACAATAGAAGTTCTTCTTAGGTACCCTCAGCTGTAACTGTAGGCTCAGCTACAGCAGGTCTCCATGTCCCTACCTGTTTTTATTGCGGAAATCAAGGCCACATCCAAAGGCACTGCCCAAGGAAGCAAGCTACTCAGTCCAATGACAGAAATGTCAACCTTATTTAGATGGATGAAGAGATCTGCCAAATGGAAGAAGAAATAGCCTGGCTTCAAGACCAAGGAGACACCCCCTCATATTATGAAGCCTACTCCTCCAAGATAACTTGGGAAACAGTACCTGCACAGACCAGAGAATGAGGAAGACCCCCAAAGACCCCACCACTATTGCCAGTAATGGTGTCACAGGTAAGCACTCAAGACATGGCCATTCCTCCTTGGATACTCCCCAGAAAAATGACAAGCAAGTCAGAAGAGACACCCCCAAGCCTGAGGCTGGATCATCAAGAGTATCAAGGACTACCTTCCTGCCTGACCTCGAAGAAGATGAGTGCATGAGTATAGAGTCCTCAGCAGATGAGATGCCTACCAAGAATGAGAGAACTTACTCCCAAGGACCTAGACATCGAAGGAGCAGCAAACCTCATGCAGCAGCCTCCCTTTGGGACCAGATCCATCAACAGAATGCAGGCCTTACTATCAAGCAAGTCCTTAAGAATGCCCCAGAAGTTAGGCGAAAATTCCTGAAGGAAGCCAAGGAGGATACCAAAAGACTTCCTGTCCAAGGACCTCACACACAAGAGCCCAGCACTATCCATGTGGTACATGAAAACTGACATCAAGAACATCAATCTACAAGGCTTGTGAGTAGAAAAGTACATTGCAAAAATGCCTGAATTCTTATTGACACTGGAGCAGCAGTCTGTATCATCACCCAGAGAATGCTGGAAAGAATTGGTTGGGGAATTGATGAAGGAACCAAGGCAAGAGTAATCATGGCAGATGGATCAGCATCTACCCCCCTAGGACTTGTGTGAGATATCCCCATTCAAGTAGGGAAAGCCTGCCTCAATGTTCCTCAAGCAGTTGTAACCCTTGCAACCTCCTATGACCTGATCTTGGGAACAGATTGGATGCACCAAGTTGGAGCCAATGTGGACTTCAGAAGACAACTCCTAGTCTTTACTATTCATGGGCAGTACCCATTGAATTAAGAGGGTCATCAAGGAAAGCAAGCCAAGCCTCTGAGACAGAATGGCAAGGACATGGCAAGACATCCACCACTACTGAGGATGAGGATGAAAGTGAAGCAAATTTCCTGCAAGAATTGGGAAGTGACTTTGATGCCCCTAGAGATCAAGATAGCAGACCAGAAGAACCCTTTGTTGGAGTCATTGATATTGAAGGTTTACAATCAAGGATTGATGGAAACAACAATGCAAGAGTAGTATATGAGTTTGCAGGACCATCTACACAGCTGCTACCTCCATTGGTAGAGAATCGAATCATGCAAGCCTTCTGCCTAGGCAAGTGTGAACATTTCAACCACTTCTACTCACCGAGAGATGATTGCATCAACTGCCAAATCCTGGACATCAAGAAGGTTCCAATGCCAGCAATCAAAGATAGAGATGAATTGAGATGAGCACCAGTCCCCATCTGAGCAACTCCAAAGACCTTCAAGAAGACATACCAAGAGCAACAAAAGGTTCTTTCCTGACAACCTGTCAAAACTCGCACAATTGAAAAAGACAGCAGCAGTTCCTATACCATCACTTGAGCTCTTCAGATTACCCTGCCCACCTATGACAAGTATCGAAAAAGATATCTCACCAGCAAGGAAGTCAAGGAGCGAAATGAAGGCTTTGTCAAGAAAGGACACTGTGATTGTGAAAAGACCTTCACCTGTTACTAGTGTGAATATCGAAGTGTTCATCTTAGTGAGGATGTTCACAAAAGCCAAGTCAAGAGAAAGGACCCTACCTTGCAAGAACCCTGAATCCACTGGGCCTGCCGAAAGTGCAAAGAGATCAACCATGAAGGGAACTGCAAAGCAAAGTACAAAACCACCATCAGGGACCTACTATTGGAAATTCTGGCTATCATCTGTTAGCATTGCTGTCCATATGAAGAAAATCAAGGAGTTAATCTTGCCTTCACCCTCATGGAAGCCCTGGACCCACTCGGAAGGACAGGATTCAATTACACAAGGAACCCAAAGAAAGGAGCACACTGGCCATTCTTCAAGCCAGAATGAATGGAGTTTCCACCTGCAATTGCAGCTGCTGGAGTACCCTTCCTCAAGACTCAGCCAGTCATTCAAGTCAAGCTACTCTCACCACAGGCTCAGCTCCCTCTTGCACAAACAGAAGGATCAGTGGGGTATGACCTCTGTCTCCCCTATCAAACAGTAATCCAACCCAGGAGTACTAGGACCTTTGACCTACAAATTGCACTTGCTATACCACTAGGACTCTATGGTTAACTGGCATCAATATCATCTTTGGCAGCTGAAGGAATTACTGTGGAAGGAGGAGTCATTGATCAGGACTACTGAGGCCCCCTCAAGGTCATCATCCACAACAATGGAAGGACCCACCAACACTTCAACCCCTTGATAGCTATCTGCCAGATTCTCTTCATCAAGATTTCACAACCTACCATCCAAGAAGTGAAGCAACTGGACAGCACTAAGAGAGGACAAGGAGGTTTTGGAAGCACCACCCATTGAGGTTCATGTAGTAAGGGTAGCTCAGTTCAGACAAATGAGACCCTACATCTGCCATCCCATCTGAGCAAGAGAAGATATCACTCTGCAACCTTATCAGCAAAGAGGCCTTGATGTACACCTCCCAGTAGAAGCTGACAACTTGATATTTGCACCATCAATGGAGCTCTGAGAAAAATATTACCTACTTCTAGCAAAAGAATAAATTCATAACCAGATGTCACCAATTCACATCCCTATCAGGAACATAGGCTTTGAAGTGATCACTATTCCCAAAGGAACAATACTGGGATATTTCAAACCACTGATAGACACCTACAAGGAGGAAGTCTTTGAATTTTTGGGAAATGGCAAACCCTCTCTGGTGAGACTAATGGTACCAGGGAGGAAGACTCAGCAATCAAAGCTGTTGACATCGAGACAACTCTAACCAAGGATCAGCAACAATAGATACAGTAGTTGATAGAAGAATACAAGGATATATTTACCACCATATACAATAACTTCCCACCATATCAATATGGGGAGTATTCTATACATACTGGAAATGTGAAACCTATCTGACAGTGCCCCTACTGAACACCACACCATCTGATCGAGTTTGAACAACAATATATAGAAGAAATACTATGAAATGGAGTTATCAGACCCTCATCAAGCCCCTGGGCTTCACCAGCAATCATCATACCAAAGAAAGGAGGATGGAGATTAGTTGTGGATTTCAGGAAACTCAACAAAGTCACTACAGAAGATGCCTACCCACTGCCAAGAATAGATGACCTCCTTAATGCCCTCAGAAAGCCAAGTACATGACCACTACAGATTAGTTTCAAGGATTCCAAGTAATACCCATAGCTAAGAAAGACATCTGCAAAACAGCCTTTATCACCAAACAAGGACAGTATGAATATCTCCAGATGCCATTTGGGCTCTGCAATGCACCAGCTTCATTCCAAAGAATGATGAACCATGTCTATTGGGACCTCATTGGAAGAAATGTGCTAGTCTATATAGATGATATAATCATCTACTCCGAGACATTTGAGCAACACTTGCAAGACCTCTGCAAAGTATTTGATACCATCCAAAGCTCAGGACTCAGACTCAATACCAAGAAATGCTTCTTTAGGAAACACCGAGTCAAATATCTGGGGTATGTTGTCTCAGCTCAAGATACACATGCTGACCTGTGTAAGGTGGAGAAAGTCAAGAACTACCCAGTTCCTACCTCAGCAAAGGAGACCCTATTCTTTCTCATATTGGCATCCTATTACCGGAGATTCATCCCAAGATTTTCAGACAAGGCAGCACCACTCCAAGATATCTCCAAGAAGGACTAACTATTTTACTGGAAGAAAGATCAGCAGAAGTCATTTGATCTACTCAAGAAAGCCCTCACTGAAGCCCCTGTCCTGGTGTGGCCAAATTTTGACAAACCATTCATCCTGGCAATTGATGCCTCTGCCCTTGGACTTGAATCTATTCTATCTCAACAAGATGACCAGAAGAAGGAATATATCATTGAGTATGCTAGCAAAGCCACAAATGAGACACAGGCAAATTATGGTGCCACCAAACTGAAATGCCTTGCAGTAGTATGGATAGTAGACCACTTCAGACACTACTTCTTGGGAAAGAGATTTGCCCTCATTACAGACCATCAAGCTCTCCAATGGTTGTTCAAGAAACCAGAGCCCTCAGGAATCTTTGCCAGATAGATCATATCTCTGTAAAAATACCAGTTCACCATTATCTACAAGAAGGGTATCAAGAATTCAAATGTAGACACCTTGTCAAGAATCCCATGAACTCAAGAAGGAAAAGAGTCCCCACAAGAGAAGGCTACTTCCTGCTCACCCAAATAAATCAAGAATTGCGCCTCACCCTCATCTGGAGCCTGCATCATAGGAGCTTCAAGAAAGGAATCCAGCCAGCCCATAAGCTGTTTATCTAGAGAAACTTCAAGAAATTTCAAAAAGATAATGGTGAACTTTAGAGAGTAGAAAGAGACCGATACACCTAAGTTCCAAGAGAAGATGAGACACCAAAGATACTTACAACCAACCATGACCAGAATGCACACCGAGGAATTGGAGCTACCATTGCCAGAATCAAGAAAAGATACTGGTGGCCCAAAATGAGAAAGCAGATTTCTACACACATACAACAATGTGATACTTGCCAGAGATACTGACAAAAGCCAACTAATAAAGCACCATTAATGCCAATCCCAGCCCCTGCCGGAGCTTTCCAGAGACTTGAAATTGATATTATCGGACCCTTACCAGTAACTTGCCAAGAAAGACGCTATATTCTCACTATTGAAGACCACCTGATGAAATGGCCTGAAGCCTTTGCCATTGAAACTGCTGATGCTCAGACAATTATTGGAATCCTGTATGATGAAATTTTCAGCCACTATAGTGTCACTCAAGAAATCATCACAGACTAAGGCTATGAATTTATCAACAAAGCAATAAAAATCTTTACAAGTAACTTCAAGATCAAGCTGCAGCAAACAACAGCTTACCACCCACAGGTGAATGGACTCACCGAGCAAATGAACCAGACCATCAAGCGAGGTCTCAGCAGGACTCAAGATCAATTAAACTGGGATATCTACCTTCTAGCAATCCTGTTCAGTATCCACATCTCAAAGGCCACTGCCATCCAACAGACCCCCTTCTATCTGGTGTATGGTCAAGAAGTACAAGATCCTGCTGAACCAGTTCAACCAAATTTGATGAAACGAGTCACCAAGGAGATTGCCCAGTTACACAAAGTATGCCAGCAAGCATGAGAATTTATAATACAAGCACAAGAATGGCAAAAGAAGTACTATGACTACAAAGCTGACTTGGAGCTCCTGCTCATTGGACAACAAGTCTTGATTTACCAAACTATCATAGAAGGAAACTGAAGTGCCAAGCTTGAACTGAAATGGGAAGGACCCTATCTCATACACTAAGTATTTGCAAACCATACCTATCAACTCAAGATCCTGGATGGAGTTATTCTCAAGACCAAGATACACCATAACCATGTCAGGCTCTACTATCTGAGAGAGACAAAACACATTGACCAATCTCTTTATTGACTTTCTTGAATTGTTAATGATATATGGCAATAACCAGTGCCTTAAGTATTGGAAGTTTACTTTGAGACCCCAGAACCAGTAGAGCATCTAGTGAACCAAAGTACACTGAAATGGAGCTACTAGCTGGGTTCGAACCCCTCCCAGATAGTTAGTCCAGTAATAGGCCCTCTGCCCTATACAAGGATGGCTAGTCCTCACCAATGTGCCAATAACCTACTCTTTGAAGAAATCAAGATACCACTATCTCTGTATAACTCACTGCCGAGGATGGCTCTAATTTTGCAAGAGGTAGATGTGATGATACCTTTGAATCTGGTGACATCAGAACCTGAAGACTGCTATTACTTTGCAAGCCACCGATCACAAGTCGTGACTCACCCATGATACATCTTGACCATAAGATGATCTTTATCAGAAACTCATAATGACTCATAATGACTTCAGTGGTATACTACTAATAATCAGATGACCCTACTCCCAGACCAAAGAAGAAGACCTTCAAGAATATAAAAAGAAGCATTAAGAAGAGGTACAATAGCATCTATAACCAAGAAGACTTACCACAAACAAAATGCCTACCATCACCCACCAAACAGCAAGATCAAGGAGCCACCCTGGGCCATTAGTTCAAGAACAGATGTTTAATGACATCAGAAGGGCCATGAGACTGTACACTAGAAGAATCCCTAGTCTGAATCTTTATATAAGAGACCTCTATTACTATACTCTGAACTACCATAAAATGGAAACAAGAATCTCAATAGTCACTCAATGCCTTCTCATATGGCAAGAGTATGAGATGGGATATCACCTTCACCAAGAATTCCTAGAGGCCAGCCATCAAGAAATTGCAGATGCCACATACATGGATAGGCATGAGCAGCAATTGGCCAGAAGAGTCCATCAAATCTTCAGACATGCTCCTTGGGCCATTTCAAACCTATAGTATATCAAAACCTCAGACATTCAAGAGCTATCAAGCTGCCAGATAGACCACTTAAAAGAGATGGTAGCAGAAGAGACCCAATCTACCATTCCAGTTAAGAGTAAAGAAGTGCAAGACCTCTGAAACCCCCTTCTAGAAGACAATCCAGACCAGTTCATCCAAGGTTTGATTGCCCTATTCCAAGGCCCTCCTCTGAGGATCTGTGCTTCACAAAACCCCACAGATGTTCCCTATTTTGTGGAGGAAAACCTCATAGACTGGAGACTACAAGAGGAGTAAGAGTACTCTGTGCCTTTCACAGATGATGACATCATCAGCAGTGACATCATCTCTGCTAACATCACTCCTCAAGACCAAGGAAATAGCAGTGACCCATTTGTTCTATGAGAAGAAGACTTCAACAACCTCTTGGAAAGATATACAGACATCTCCTCCATACCCCCAGAACCCCCAACTGAAGTCAGCTCACTGGTGGAAGTTGCAGAAAATGATTTGGCTGAACACTCTGAAGAAAATGAGGAAGAAGAAGAAGATGATATAATCCTAGTCACACTGAACTTCAGGTTAAACAGTGATAGTTCTATTAGCCAAATTTAATCTAGTTAGTTAGTTGCACAAACAGTGACTGTACTTCAACTAGCCTTATTTGTTATAAATAAAGGATTAGCCTTATTCTACTAGTTAGTCACTTGACTGCCAAATCTGTACTAATTCAAGAGTAGGGAATTACCAATTACTTAGCCATATACTTAGCAAAATCCATGCACAACTCTGTATAAATACTCCCCCAAAACTGCAGTGAATAAACCCTCAATCAATTGATTTGTAATATCAACTTAAGTTTTGAGAACTTTGGAAAAGACTCCAAGAGACCAGAATTCTGAGAACAAGATAACAACCTGGAGCAATTGATCACTTAGAAGTTTAAGTTAAAGAATTTCTCTTGCTGCTGTTAAGAAACCAACTGCCCTGCTTAATTCAAGACTACTACTGAGTTAAAGAATCACCAGCTGCTAGAAAAACTACTAAGTTAGGAAATCACTGCCAAGGACCACCACGCATTTCAAAAGGGCCCACCAAGAACTAGAAAACCATCAGAAACCTGCTCTCAAGTTAATTGAACATTGACCTATGAATGATTCCCACCCACCATCACAAGCTGCTTAGTTTAATATCGCCACTGCTCCATATTGTTCGACGATCAATCGCCTACTTCCCCTGTCATGTTTAAAAGACCCACCCTGATCACTTATTTGAGACCCAAGTTCCCACATATGATAATCGACTGCCACTTACATTTAGACCCTGATTGCTGTCCCATTATATTAATCAATCCGCCTGCCAGGATAAAAGAATAACTGATTGCTGCACATACAAGCAGCATGTCCATTCTCTCTTTGAGTACAATTGAGTTATCGACCACTGAATAATTGAGCCAACATAATTCGAATAACCCATCATCGACCTCCATCCCCTTTTGATGACAAATTGAATGATATATCACATGACTACTGACCTATAATCAATGTGAACAATACATTTAATTCATATAATTCAGAGACCATACTTCACCAAGTAGCACATTGAGCTGTGCAGAAGCTTATAGTTATATACAAAATGCATGCTATAATATATATCATATATCCTCAGAAATGGTATATCTAAAAATTTGGATCAATAATATCATTCTAGTTAGAATAATAAATAAAATTAATAAAGTAAAGACAGTATTATATAAAAAGTTCAAAATGATGGATATGAGTAA
>RQIL01015765.1:0-10736 GCA_003951145.1 Jimgerdemannia lactiflua | reverse complement strand
AAAAAAGCACTTCCAAGCTGTGGGATATTGCCATCATGGAAAGCATCTCAGATGCTGGCCTTGTCAATATGAAAAGATCCATCTCAGCAAGGATGTGATTGTATATATACTTAAAAGAGAAAATGACTAAGCCCAAATTCAAAATGAAAAAAAGAAGAGACCTATAAGGAAGGTCCTTAAGATATATGACCTAGAAGAAGATATCCTGGCTCTTATTCACCATGCAACTCACCAAGGATGGATAGATGATGCTATTAACTTTATAGAAGCCCTGGACCCTACCAGAAAAAGAGGAATCAATTATCTTCAAGACCCATCTACTAGAGTAAGATGGCTACACCTAGACATCAGAGGTTAGAGATCTGAAGCCACAGGAGCCTCTGCCCATGGACAGTCTACACTTGGCAAGAATATTGCACAGTTTACCCTGCTTTATCCCAATACAATTCCACTAAAAAAAGCACACCAAGAAGATATTGACTATGATCTTAGCTGTCTTTATAATACTACTATGGGCCCTGAAAGTACAAAGCTCATCAGAATCAGTATTGCCATGCAACTACCAAAAGGAACTTATATCCAGTTAACCTCAAGGTCTGGACTAGCCCTTGAAGGACTTTCTACTGAAGGAGGAACTATTGATCCAGGATATATATGTGAAATCAAGGTTAACTTAAGAAATGAAAGTAGTGAATAGATTCGAATTCACAAAGAGACAAAATCATATAAGCAGTCTTTCTCAAGTATAAGACTTCTCAGCTATAAGAAATACCCAAGCTTACTCAAGGAACCAGATAAACCAAAGAATTCAGAAGCTCAGATAAGAAGGAAGTACATCTCCTTCAGGTCAGCTGATTCAAAGCAAATGCTTCTTAGCAAGTTTTTCACCAACCAGTGAAGCTTCACAAGAACCTCATCCTTGAGTCAGGAGAGCAAACCACCATCAAAATCTTTACACCACCAGACCCTAGAAATCTCTTCTTTAAACTCAATGAAGAAATCCGAAATCTGCATATAGAAGGTTACATATTCCCTGACAAGATGAATCCAGTACACTCCTGAGCAACCAACACAAGCTGGGACAACATTATCTTGCTAAAAGGAACCATCATTGGATACCTTGTGCTTTACCTCAACCAAACATACAGAGAAGTTTATGAATTAAACTTACAGGAAAATGGCAAAAGGTCACAGAAGAAAGGAAAGGCCCCTCTGCAATCCAGGAGAAAGTGAAGCCTTCTATAAACATTAGAGAAGAATTGACCCCTCAGCAATAACAACAATTGACCAAACTCCTTCATAAATACCAGGACATCTTCACCACAGACTATGGCAACCTGCCATACAACCCATCATACCACTATAGTATAAATACAGAAAATGCAATACCCATCTGACAGAAACCATATAGGATACCCCATCACTTGAAGACATTCGAGAAAGAACACATATAGAAACTCTTAGACAATGGAGTCATCTGACCCTGTACCAGCCCTTGGGCCAGCCCTATACTTATAGTACCAAAGAAAAAAGGATGGAGACTTATTGTAGACTTCAGAAAACTCAACACAGTAACTGAAAAAGATACATACCCCTTGCCCTAAATTGATGACCTTCTGGACCAGCTATAAAATGCAAGATACTTCAGCAGTATGCATCTATTCACAGGATTCCATGAGATACCAATGGACTCCAAAGACATTCAAAAGACAGCTTTCCTTGCCTAAGGAAAATTGTTTGAGTACCTCTGAATGCTCTTTAGACTCTACAATGTACCCCCAACTTTCTAGTAAATGATGAACTCAGTATATACCCCTCTCATCCACTACTGCCTGATTGTTTATGTGGATGATTCCAATATCTATTCAATAAATTTCAAAGACCATCTGTAAGACCTTGAAGAGTTTTTCAAACTCACCTAACAAAACCACCTGAGACTCAACTCAAAGAAGTGCTATTTTGGCAAACAGAAGCTTGAATTCCTTGAATTCATAGTCTCTAAAGATGGAACATATGCAGACCCCAAGAAGATTGAAAAAGTCAACAACTTCCCTGTCCCCAAGACCCCAAAGGAAGCCCTATCCTTCCTGATGCTTGCATCTTACTATAGAAGATTTATCAAGGGATTTGCTGAAATCTCTACCCCAATCTGAACCTTACTGAAGAAAGAAGTACTGTTCCAATAGAAAGAACCACAAGAAGAAGTCTTCCAAAAATTACAACACTGCCTGACCTCAGCACCAATCCTAGTCTGACCAGATCTGCAGAAATCTTTCATTCTATATACTGATATATTCTAGAATAGTCTCAGAGCTATTCTTGTATAAGAAGGACCTGACAAATGATAGCTTATGCAAGCAGAGTCACCAACAAGCAGTAGACCAACTATGGGAGTACCAAATTGGAATGCCTTACAGTCATATAGGTGGTTACCCTGTTCAAACATTATCTCATTGGAAGAAAGTTCACCCTGATCACAGACCATGCAGCTCTCAAATGGTTACTATACCAAAAAGACCCCACTAGAATCCTTGCCCAATGAATCCTTATTCTTTAAGATTATGAAATCAACATCATCCATAAAGCAGGAAGAACTCACAACATTGATGTTCTTTTCTGTATAACTCAATGAACCAAAGAAAGGGTGTACCTCAGAACTATACTCTCAAAGAAGTTCCCATGACCATCAAGAAGCAAGAAGATCTTATCCAAAAAGAACACCAGAAAGTCTACTAAGGACAGACAAATACAGAAGACAAGATTTGAAAAGATTATCAACATTAGCCCCACCTCAGAATACAAGTGTGAGACATCATCCAGAAGTATAACATCTGCTAGAAGTATCAAAGAAGAAAGAACCATCAAGCCCCTCTACAACCAATTCCCCCACCCACTCACATCTTCCAAAGATGGGGAGTAGATATAATTGGACCCCTGTCAGTAATACCAAAATGAAACAGATATATCCTAATATTTGTTGAACATCTGACCAAATGGCCTGAAGCATACCCCATGGAGATTTCAGATGCCCTGACCATTGTTGGACACCTTCATGATCTTACCCACTAATATGGACCCCCTGAAGAGCTTATTTCTGATCAAGAAACTGAATTTGTGAATAATATAATCTTAAGTTATATATGAATTCAGGAGATCCACCTGAAAAAGACTACCTCTTATCATCTGCAAACTAATGGAATGACTGAAAGAATGAACCAGACCATCAAGAAAGAACTTGCTAAGGTTAATCCTATCAATTGGGATCTCTGCTTATCTGAAATCCTGTGGGAAATCCAAAATACTCCTGCTGCCTCAACCAAATAAAAGTCCTTTGAAATGATGTTTGCCAAGAAGACCAGAACTGCTGATCATGAGAACCTCAGAAAGCTTCTTGAAAAAGGAGATCAGCTGCAAAAAGATGCCTGAAACCAGATTATTAAGGCTCAGGAAAGATAAAAGAAGTATTATGACCAAAAGCAGAAGGATCAGAAGATCAAGATTGAAGATCAAATTCTAGTTTGGAGAAGCATGATTGAAACAAACTTTGCTGCCAAACTAGAGTCAAAATGAAAAAGACCATACCTTGTACACAATATCAGAGGAACCAGCATCTATATAAAAAGCATAAATAGACAAATCTTGAGAACCCCAGTTCACATCAATTACCTCAAGATATACCTGCACAAACCATAACTCAGAGGATTGACTAGCACCTTCAGACTTTGATTCTCAGCTTTTTTCAAGCTCTGCTAATTTTTCTACCACTGTTCTGCCAAACCCAGAGAACTCCAGTCTGCCAGATCTAAGAACATCTTGAGAACCTCACCATTGCCCAAAGATTACTACAAATCCACCAGCTCCAGACCTACTACTCTATTGGACAAATCCTATAAAGACAAGCCTATATAAGAAGTTCTGCTGGCCTTATCCAAAAAAGTACTGTAGCTGCTAAATGAATTTATACTCTGTATAAACAAAATATTGAAGCCCTTCTCCAAGTCCAGTTCTACCTCAATGACATTCAGAAGATAAATGCTGCCACCTTTCAAAGCACCTTGCAACAGATAGAATTCCTATTCTCAGAAGAACAAGAAGATTAGCCAGACCCAGAGTTAGAATAGAGTGACCCAGATATAGAAGGAGATGATAGTATAGGCATGGATGCAGAAGAGGCCTATGAATACTGGAATGATGACTAAAGGATAGTCTAGAACAGACCACCCTTTAGTGGGGGCTGATGTAATGAGCCACATACAAAAATGTAGCTACTCTAATGTGCCTGGCTCAATAGAGGCAAATTACAAGGTTGGGCAGCTGTGTAGATCAGCTTGAGCCCCCAGTTACTTTGTCAAAAAGCAATAAAATGTTCAGATAATATGTATAGGTTTCTTGTGTTGGTGTTTAGTGGTATAATATTCAACAGCTGGAGACTTTCTGCATACAATTTCCTAATTTGGCAGCATTCTTGGATTGCGTATAATGGTGGGTAATTTCGTGTGACAAATTTGGCGGATTTCCTTATAAGTGAGCAGGCTCTCTGAGAACTGATGATCAGTTTCCTTAAGAGTGTGGGTTCTGGCTGCTGGTGTGACGGTGAACTTGTATGCTAATTAGAGAGACCGGTGATCAGGTTTCCTTAATTGACATGGATTTCTTAAGTGATGCAGTTAAGTGGACAATATGGACGGTCAATGTGGATGGTCGGCGGACAAATGGCAGCTTTATTCCTCAAGTGGCGGACTAGGACGATGCAGATGAACGATGTGGATCAGCAGAATATAGCAGATCGGTGGTCGATGTAGAACAATGCAGATTACTTGGACAAATGCAGATCAGCAGAATGTGGCAGATCGGCAGACTTCTTGGAAACGAACTTGAAAATGGCAGCTTATTTCTTAAGCGGTAGATCTCTTGAAAATGGCAGACAAAATATGGCGGACTTCTTAAATGGCAGCAGCTGGCAAAGTTATGTCAAAGACTGGCTTCGTTTGCATGAAAATTCACTGCGAAGTTGTGTCTATAGACTGGCTTTGAGATGGATTACTGGAAAATGGCAAACTTCTCTTCAGGCTTATCTGACAAGTGAACCAAAAACTTCTTTCTATCAGAAAGTGGACTGGAGTAGAAATGAACAATGCTCACAATTTCTTGGCAGTGGCTCATTGGCAGATTTCTCCTCCTAAGTGTACCAGACAATTGACTTTTGCTTTTTGAACTTTCGGAACTGAGGTTTATTCACTCTTGTCTCTGGGGTATTTTATACATTGTGGTTGCTACCTGGTTGCTATCTGGCTAATTATAAGTTTGCTATTTATGGTGTATTTTGGGTGACAGCCACTGTCAGGGTGACAGCCACTGTCAGGGTGACGGCCACTGTCAGGGATTTTCCCTATTTTAGCTATCTGGTTATTTATACAGTTTTTCACAGCAATGGTTGCTGGTTACTAAGCTATGCTAATGTTCATGTCATCTGACTTGTTCACATCATCTGGCAATAATTCAGGTGGTACGTTTTTGTGGTTTGTCACAGTATATAAATATATATACAGTATGATAGACCTTTAACAGTCTGAAAAATATCTCACAATTACCTATATGCTTGCATGCCACTCATAAGACCTATTCCTTTAATATATTGTTTAAATTTCAGTTTTGAAAGAGCTTTTGTAACTAAATTGGCAATCATATACTCTGTTGGGATATATTCTAAATGTATACTCCCATACTCTATACATTCCTGAACAAAATGATGGAGTATATCAATATGTTTCATTCTGCTATTATATACCAGATTCTTGATAAGTACTATTATAGATTAGTTATCTTATCTGATCAGTATAGGGTTCTATTCCTGAGTGAAGCTGAGTTCTTTTAATAGCTTGTAGAGCCATATGGCCTTCTTTATTGCCAATGATAATACTTGGTACTCTGCCTATATTGAGGATGTTGCCACAGAACATTGCTTATATATTTTCTATAAAACAATAGACCCTTTGTTATTTTCACTGATGTGAAAGAGATATCTAGTTATAGACCAGCAATCATCTAACTCTTTGGCCCAATCAGTCTCATATATATCAGATAGCCAGATGTTGTTGCTTCTCCCATTGCTCTTACTATTGCTCCTGCTCAATTCTATGTTACTGCATAACATGAGTATATAGTATACTAATCTCTTTAAGTACCTGAAAATCCTCTCAATTGCTGACCAGTGTGAGTTGTCATAGTATGAGCAATACTTTATATGTTCGGCTTCATTCCAAGCATCAGATATATGACTACTTATTGATAAAGAATATTGTCATAGTATTCTTAATGAGCATATTATTATCATTCTCAGATATATTATCAAGCTTCCTTAACTTCATAAAAGTCTTCATCAGAGTGCCACTGGGGTAAGACAGGTACTGAGGAGGAGAAATTCTTTGATGACTGGAGGCCAGAGAGTGATGCTGATGGGAATAAAAAGAATGAGAGGCCAGAGGATGCTGCTGGAGGGGAAGGGATAGCAATGGAGGATGTTGTGATGAAGGGTGTAAATAATGTCCAATTTGGTGTCCTGGAATTGGCCTTGGGGGGCCAGGTAATTGGGGCATCCAGAGAGAGTCTGATGGATGCATCAGGTGAGGAGTGGGATGAAGCTGCCAGTGCAAGCCTGGATGGAGCATGGATGGTGGAGAAGAGGGTGATGACTCCAGGGGGAGAGCATGTGGGAGAGGGGCCCTGGCTGCAAAGGTTGATGGTGGAATTGATGGATGAGGAGCTGGGAGATGTTGACTTTCGACTGCTGAGTGAGAAGAACTGGAGTGATATCCTGTATGGGGTTGGTGTGGTAGGGAAACTGTCGATGATGCACTTGGCAATACTGCTAGAAGATGAGGGATATGAGGTGGATGCTACTAGAGAGGGGGAGATGAAAGGAGCAGTATGTCAGATGGTAGTTGAGGGGTGGAATGCCTAGAATAGAGCAGAGATGTGGATAGTGGCATGTGAGGACTATTGCTCAATGATGGAAGAGAAGGACACTGAGGATGTGCAGGAGATTCTTGTGGCACTGAAGGCTAAGAAGAGAGAGGAGGTGGAGCTGGAAGCTGAGAGAGAGCTGGATTTGTCTAGGATGGATCAGGATATGGAGATCTAGAGTGAGTGCACAATTCATACATTCCTCAATATGAACAATACAACTAATATTTTTTCACTCAATGTCAATGGGCTGAGGGGATCAGGGAGATGTTGAAACATTTTTGCATAGCTCAAAGATTTGGAGGCAGATGTTTTTCTACTTCAGGATGTGAGATGTGATGATGAGGTGAATAAGTTAAACTGGTCAAGAGAATGGGGAGGAGTAGCAGAATGGCAAGGAAAGGTTGGAATTTTGATAAGGAAAGGCAAAGGGGAACTGAGAGACACTGGGGGTTGGAGAGATCAATTGCTATAGGGGGTGTGGGCAAGGCCAGAGTGGGGGCCAGTAGTGGTGGGCTCTTGCTATTGTCTAGTGGAAAGAAGGAAAAGAGTAACTTGGATAAAGAGATTGTTGAAAAGTGGAACTTTGGTGAAAGCTGGAGTCAACATACTGGAGGGGACTTTAATATGGTTAGAGATACCACTGTGGACCAATCTGATAGTAGACTAGATGGGACAGATAGAAGTGGGGGGCTGGATAGATGAAAGGAGATGGAGAGACTGAGTGCATTAGGAGATACAGGGTGCCAGAAGTGGGAGAATAGGGCAGTCTATATTCACTGAGTGTATGGACTGGGAATATAGATTGATTGGATTCTCATAGCAGACTGTTGGAAGATAGATATCTGGAGGGCATTGGAGGTGATGTGGTGTCTCTAGTCTGATCACTGGGGGGTGGTGGGGCAGAGAACATTTGGGGTGAGTAGGGATGGGCCTGGATATTGGTGACTTAACTGTGCCCTGTTGAAAGACAAGGGGGTGTGGGAACAATGGAGGATAGAGGTGGTAGATAGCATTGCACATTGGAGAAAGAAAGGATTAGTTGTAGGGGATTGGTGGCTGAAGCTGAAGGCTGCTGTACAGATATTATTGAGAGGAGGTGGAGAGAGCAAAGAGGAGACTTAGGAAAAAGCAAATGATGGAAATCTCTGGCCGACTGGAGGGTCTCCTGCTGGTGTCTGCTGGGGGCCAGAAGGGGGCTAAGGAGGTAGGTGAAGAGTGGAGAATAGCAAGAATGAAGATGGAAATTGAAGAGCTGAAGGATTCTGTAAGGGAGGAAGAGGAGCTACAGGTTCAGAGGATGGTAGCACAATTGAGGTGGCAGGGGCTGGAGGAAGGAGAAAGGCCTACAAAATACCTTACCAGGCTTTTAAGAGCACATAAGGTGTGGTAGAGATGGGAAGATATTATAGGAGAAGATGGCAAAATGGTTACAGGGATGCAAAGTATTCTGAGATCACTCAAGGGGTGATGGGGCAATCTGTGGAGTAAGGAGGATGGAGGAGAGGATGGTAGGACTATAGAAGGTTTTTTGGAGGAGTGGACCCTGCCAGAGGCCAAGGGGCTGGGGAAGTTGACCCACCCCATTCAGAAGGATGAAATTTTGAGAGTACTGTCAGCTACAAAGAATAGAACAGTACCAGGGGAGGATGGGTTGCAATGGGACTTCTGGAAATGAATAGAAAGTTGATAATGAAGATACTGGTGGCATGTCTACAGGCAGTGACACAGCAAGTTCTGGGGGAGAAACAGTGTGGCTTTATTGGTAGAAGACTGATTAGGGATGACATAGCATTAGTATATGACATCATTGAAGGGGCAAGAGCTGCAGGGGTGGATGGAAGGCTGGTCTTCTTGGATCAAGAGAAGACATATGATAGAGTGCAATGGGTGTGGTTGGAGAAGGTATTAGCTAGAATTAGAATCCCAGGGGAATTGGGGCAGGCCATCATGCAGATGCTGAAGAGAAGCAAGATGGCCATAATGGTGAATGGCCATCAGGGAGTTCCATTTTTACTGGGGATGAGAGTGCCACAAGGGGACCCATTGTCCCCTATTCTGTATGCTCTGTCACTGGAACCACTTCTGGATAGGATTAGGAGGTAGATTGGAGGGTTGACAGTGTTAGGCATGACCTGGAAGGTGGGCACCTTTGCAGATAATATAGTGATCAATCTGGGCTCAGTCTGAGATATAGGAGAGCTCAAGGAGACAGTTGGCTGGTATGAAAGGTGCTCAGGCTAGAAGCTGAACTGGCATAAGTATGAGACAATGGTGCTTGGGAATGGAATCATTAGTAGTGATATTACAGAAACAGTGGTACCAGCAGGAGAGGCAGTCAGGTACTTAGGTATCTTCCTCTCAGTATATGGGTCAGTGCTGCCAAAGGATTGGTGGGAGGAGAGAGTGCAAACTTGGGGGAAGGCACTAAAAAGCTGGGGGGGGCATCATATCTCCCTGGTAGGGTGGGTGATGATTCTGAATATCTACTGAATGCCGAAGCTATGGTACCTGGCATACTACCTAGACTTCCCAGCTTGGTTAGTGAAGAGATTGCTCAAACTAGCAAAGGATTGGATCTGGGCTGGGAGGCAAAGTCAAATTGGCTGGGAGATCCTGGCACTACCAGTAGAGTGTAGTGGCCTGGAACTAGTGGACTTTTCTAAGAAGCTCTATTGTCTACAAGCATGGTGGCTCCAAAGAGCAGTGGTGCTGAGAGGAAGAGAGTGGGTGCCCCTAATACAAAAGGTGTGAGAAGTAAGATATGCCCCCAGGGGGTCATCAGAGACTTATTGAAGGTGGTCAGATATGGTGGTAGCAGGAGGCTAAGGTATTGAGGATTCTGGTAGGGAGTGATTGAGGAAGGTCATTAAATTGGACTTTAATGGAAGGGGAATGAGGCAGAGAAATACTGGGGGCCAGGGATGTGGCAGTGGCATAAGTTGTTGTTAGGAGAGTCACTGGTAATTGACTTTCACCTTGGCAATGGGGTGGATAGCCAATGGGGCTTTGGCCTGAATCTCTGGCCAGTTGGGTGGTAGGGCATAGGGATCGGAGAGGAGTGGAATTGGTCAGATCTATGGACTTGGGGGGCAGAGGTGAAGAAGTAGATCCCCCCAAAGCTCTGGGTGGTATAGTAGAGAGTGATAAGGCAAAATATAATGGTGAACTATAGGACTGGGCATTTGGTAGCTAGAGGAGACTTTGAGTATGAGGAGTGCTTGGGAGTTGGACAGGCCAGAGGAATGGTACAGACCCCTAAGCATTGGCTAGGAGAGTGTATAGAGATAGAGGACTTTTGGAGAGAGGTAGGGTAGTGTATGGGTAGTATAAATAGAGAACATGAGTAGAGGAGGTGAGATGTACTTTGGGCAATGATGCTAGGCATGGTAGGCAATGAGTGGCTCACCCTGGGGTGGGTTGTTGCAGTGTAGGTAGGGATGGCAGGACACTGGTTGGTTTTTTAAGGACAGAAAGAAGTTGACTCTGAGAGAAAAGATAGTGAGGTAGTGGTGGTTGATGAAAGATATACTGACTGATTGGCAGAAGGGTTGGGGCTCTGGAGAGAGGTACTGTAGGAAGCTAGTGAAGGTTATATGTAGCAAGAGTAAGGATTGAGTGCAGGTGATCAGTAATGAGTAAGTAGGGGTAGAGGAGAGAGTGAGTATAGGAGTGGGGTAGCATGGAGTGAGCTGGGGCTACTGATGTAGTATGAGGACAAATGAAATGTTAGATAGGTGTCTTAGTAATAAATGTGGCTATGGTCTATAGAA
>RQIL01015754.1:0-10736 GCA_003951145.1 Jimgerdemannia lactiflua | reverse complement strand
AATGACATCAGAAGGGCCATGAGACTGTGTACTAGAAGAATCCCCAGTCTAAACCTCTATACAAGGGACCCCTACTACTACACTCTGAACCGCTACAAAATGAAAACCAGAATCTCAATGGCCACTCAATGCCTTCTCATGTGGCAGGAGTATGAGATGGGACACCACCTCCGCCAAGAATTCCTAGAAGCCAGCCATCAAGAAATTGCAGATGCTACATGCATGGACAGGCATGAGCAAAAATTGGCTAGAAGAGTCCATCAAATCTTCAGGCATGCTCCTTGGGCCATTCCAAATCTACAGTATGTCAAGATCTCAGACATTCAAGAGCTGTCAAGCTGCCAAGTAGACCACTTGGAAGAAATGGTAGCAGAAGAGGCCCAATCTACCATTCCAGTCAAGAGTGAAGAAGTACAAGACCTCTGGAACCCCCTTCTTGAAGATAATCCAGACCAGTTTATCAGAGGATTAATTGCCCTGTTCCAAGGCCCTCCTCTGAGGATCCGTGCCCTACAGAACCCCACAGATGTTCCATATTTTGTGGAAGAATCTTGAATTAGTGCAGATTTGGAAGTCAAGTGACTAACTAGTAGAATAAGGCTAATCCTTTATTTGTGATGAAAAAGGCTAGTTAAAATGTAGTCACTGTTTGTGCAACTAACTAACTAGATCAAATTTGGCTAATAGAACCATCACTGTTTAACCTGAAGTTTAGTGTGACAGGGGTTATGTCATCTTCTTCTTCTTCCTCATTTTCTTCAGGGTGTCTGGCCAAATCATTTTTTGCAACTTCCAACAGTGAGCTGACTTCAGTTGGAAATTCTGAGAGTGTTGAGGAGGTGTCTGCATGTCTTTCCAGGAAGTTGTTGAAGTCCTCTTCCCACAAAACAAATGGGTCACTGCTATTTCCTTGGTCTTGAGGAGTGATGTCAGCAGTGATGATGTCACCACTGATGATGTCATCATTAGTAAAAGGCACGGAGTACTCTTGCTGTTCTTGTGGTCCCCAGTCTATGAGGTTATAGGGAATTACCAATTACTTAGCCATATACTTTAGCAAAATCTGCATACAACTCTGTGTAAATACCCCACCAAACTGCAGTGAATAAACCCTCAGTCAATTGGTTTTGCAGAAAAGTAGTTCACAACCAACTTAAGTTTTTGAGAAACTTTGGGAAAGACTCCAAGAGCCAAGGATAACTCTTGTTCAAGACCGCCGCCATCTGCTACTAAGGAAATCGACCACTATTCAATATTCAAGACCAAGTCAATTGATTTGCAATATCAACTTAAGTTTTGAAGAACTTTGGGAAAAAACTCCAAGAGACTGGAATTCTGAGAACAAGACAACTAGAGCAATGATCGCTCAAGGTTTGAGTTAAAGAATTTCTCTTGCCATGTTCAAGACTGCCGCCACTGAGTTTAAGGAAATCACTGCCAAGGATTGCTGCGTATTTCAAGTTACAGTCAGTCAAGTATTTTTCTGCTAAGGAAGCTGCTAAGGAAATTGCCACCAAGTTAAAGGACCCGCCAGGAATTAGAATGACTGCCCGCTCTCAAGTTAATCAAACGTCGACCTACAAATGATTCCCGACCAGTGTCACGAGCAGCTAACAAAACAAAAATCGCCATTGCTCCATGATTGACAACTGCTCCATTCCCACACATGTTTATCAACCCACCCAGACTGCCAAGACAGAAAGATTGCCGACAGCCATGTTAACCGCTCCCATGCACGTCGATCGACTGTCGCCCGTATTTGGTACCTGATTACTGCTGCCCCACACACATTGATCAACCCGTCACATTACCCACCAGGAATGCCCTTTAAAAGTATGATTAATCAACATGCCCACCACTAAACAATTGAGCCATCTTATTCAAAAACCCACCATCGACCACTAAACATTAAACTGCCATATTCAATAACCTGTCACATATGAAAGCCTGTTATCGAACTCCCACACTTTGATGACACAACAACGACTCGTCACATGACCACCAATCTGATAATCGACTGCGAACAATATATTTAATTCATTATTTCGAGACCGCGCTTCACAAGTGTGCAAGAAGCCACATAAGTTTATACAAAAAGCACACCACATTTTGGGGGCTCAACTGGGAATAGTTTTTTTAAAAGACTTGACCTTTTGGCTCAAGAACCCAGTAGCCATCTACATTGGAGACTCCAGGAGAACCTAGCAGCCAGCAACAAGTTCAGAGACAGCCCTCTTCAGCGGAAAAGAAGGCCCACACCATTGTCAGGACAGCAGTCAGATCCCTTTTCAAGAATAGCAGCCAGAAGACCGAATCCGAGGACAAAAGTGACCCAGACTATGGTTTGACCTCCAGGGAGAGAAGACAACTCAGAGGACAGCCAGAACCCCTTCAGCTCCAAGATTTAGAAGACGACCCCCGGAGGAGTACCAGACCCGAATTTACAGGAAGAACTCTGACCAGAGTGACTACATCACTACAGTTGTCAATCGAGCCACCCCTTTATACCGAGCCTATTTCGAAACATCCGAAAGAGAAGAGGACTATCATCCATATAACCTACAAGATGAGTTCAACCTATACCATCATACTGATAGCAACCCAGACCCCACTACTTCACAGCTGCAAGGGGCAGACAAATCCATCATCAGTTATATCAGCCCACTTGCACCACCAGTTATCCGAGCTTCAGTACCCTGGTCTCATACCCCCACTACTATCTACAAGAGACAAGAAATGATGCTTCTCTCAGAGCCTCAGCATTTGATAGCCACTACTAGTCACTTAGGAGATCACCACCTTCAAGGACCTATACTCCAGCATTAATCAACAGACCCAGATCCCCTACACCGCCAAGACACCGCCCTCTGCCTATACCCCCTATACATCAAGCACCTTCCCCTCCCCCACAAGGACCATTAAGGAATGCTACCCCAGAACCAGCCTCAGACAGTGAGAACAGTGAAGATGAGCCAGACATGAGCTACTTACAGAAGTTCTATGGTGCAGATGATAAAGATATCAAGGAGTTCATTGGAGAAATCGAAGTACAAGCAGCTGCCAAGCGATGGGATGCAGAAAGGAAACTCAGCATTGTGGCATCACTTTTGAGAGGCCCAGCTCTTCAGAGATACAACCAAGCCAAACATAATGGAGGAGAAATCTTCAGGGCAGAACAACTTGCTCACCTCGCAGTGAATGCAATTGTGCAAAGATATACCATCCATAAAGACTGGCTTCATGTCCAGTTTAATGGTCTTGAATGACAACAAGAAGCACAAGAATCTCTGACCTACATGACCCAAGCTGTCAATGAAACCCCGAAGAGTTTCTACCATCCGATCCAAGCACAGATGATCAAGGCAAACCTGCAGCCTGCAGTCCAACTAGCACTGGCATTCACTACCTTCCTCAATGGCCTATATCTAGAACTCAGAAGACAAGTCATTAGGATGGGTTATCAGAGTATTGAGCAGCAAGTTGCTGGAGTGCAAGGATGTTGGGAAGTAGACTACAGACCAGTCCAGCAAGACCACCATGAGCTAGCTAGAGCCGAACCTCCAAGATCCCGGGGATCTACCACAGCAGAACAAGAGAATGCATTCCTCAGAGCCCGGTTGGCCTATTAAGAGAGCAGACCCGCACCTTCGGCCTCAGCCCAATTCAGTCAACCACAACAGCAGCAGCCGCCAAGAGCACAAGAAGACCCAATGACCATGCTCATGAAACAAATGAAGGATCTAGCCATTGCAGTAGCATAGCTGAAGAACCAAGAAAGAAGACAGCAAGATTACTGTCATGACAATAGGCCAGACTATTGGCAATAAGACAACAGGAGCTCTTCACAGGCACCACCAGCCACAACTGTAGGCTCAGCTACAACCGGTCCCCATGCCCCTACCTGTTTCTACTGTGGAAATCAAGGCCACATCCAAAGGCACTGCCCAAGGAGGCAAGCTACTCAGTCCAATGACAGAAATGTCAACCTCATTCAAATGGATGAAGAAACATGAGAAATAGAAGAAAACACAGCCTGGCTTCATAGACAGGATGATGCCTATCCGTACTATGAAGCCTTCCCATCTAAGGTAACTTGGGATGCTGCCCCCACACAGACCAGAGGACAAGGAAGACCACCAAGGATCCCACCCCCACCACTGGCAGTAACAGTATCCACAGGCAAGCACTCAAGACATGCCCATTCCTCCTCAGACACCCCACCAGAAAACGACAAGCAAGTCAGAAGGGACACCCCTGAGCCTGAGGCCGGACCATCAAGAGTATCAAG
Source organism: Jimgerdemannia lactiflua (assembly GCA_003951145.1). Lineage (NCBI taxonomy): Eukaryota > Fungi > Mucoromycota > Endogonomycetes > Endogonales > Endogonaceae > Jimgerdemannia > Jimgerdemannia lactiflua. The sequence goes on along the minus strand of RQIL01015754.1, from coordinate 6,448 downwards.
AATCACTTCCCTGCCTGACCTCGAGGAAGATGAGCACATGAGTGTAGAGTCCTCAGCAGATGAGATGCCTATCAGGAATAAGAGACCTTGCCCTCAAGGAACCAAACATTGAAGGAGTAGCAAACCTCATGCAGCAGCCTCACTTTGGGACCAGATCCGTCAACAGAATGCAGGCCTTAACGTCAAGCACGTCCTCAAGAATGCCCCAGAAGTTAGGCGAAAATTCCTGAAGGAAGCCAAGGAAGATACCAAGAGACTTCCTGTCCAAGGACCCCACACGCAAGAACCCAGCACTATCCATGCAGTGCATGAGAGCCGATGACACAATCATCAATCTACCAGACTTGCGAGTGGAAAAGTGCATGGAGAAAATGCCCGAATTTTCATTGATACTGGAGCAGCAGTCTGCATCATTACTCAAAGAATGCTGGAGAAAATCGGTTGGGGAATTGATGAAGGAACCAAAGCAAGAGTCATCATGGCCGATGGATCAGCATCTACCCCTCTTGGACTTGTATGAGACATAACCATTCAAGTTAGGAAAGCCTGCCTCAATGTACCTCAAGCCGTTGTGACCCTGCAACCTCTATTGACCTGATCTTAGGAACAAACTGAATGCACCGAGTAGGAGCCAATGTGGACATCAGAAAGCAGCTCCTAGTTTTCACCATTCATGGACAAAAGCACAAGGTACCCATCGAGTCAAGAGCATCATCAAGAAAAGCAAGGTCACCCCCCGAGACAGAATGGCAAGGACATAGCAAAACACCTACTACCACTGAGAATGAGGATGAGAGTGAAGCAAATTTCCTGCAAGAATTGGGAAATGACTTTGATGCCCCTAGAGATCAAGATAGCGGACTAGAAGAGCCCTTTGTTGTAGTCATTGACATAAAAGGTCTACAATCAAGGATTGATGGAAGCAATAATAAAAGAGCAGCGCATGAGTTTGCAGGGCCATCCACACAGCCACTGCCTCCATTGGTAGAGAATCGAATCATGCAAGCCTTCCGCCTAGGCAAATGTGAGCATTTCAACTGCTTTTACTCACCAAGAGATGATTGCAGCAACTGCCGAATCCTGGACATCAAGAAGGTTCCAATGCCAGCAATTGAAGATAGAGATGAATGGAGGCGAGCACCAATTCCTATCCGAGCAACTCCAAAGACCTTCAAGAAGACCTACCAAGAGCAACAAAAGGTTCTTTCCTGACAACCTGTGGAGACCCTCACAATCGAAAAGGATAGCAACAGTTTCTATACCATCACCCGAGCTCTACAGATTACTCTGCCCACCTATAACAAGTACTGGAAGAGGTACCCCACCAGCAAGGAAGTCAAGGAGCAGAATGAAGACTTTGTCAAGAAGGGGCACTGTGATTTTGGAAGGACTTTCACCTGCTACTGGTGTGAACATCAAAGTGTTCATCTCAGTGAAGACATCTACAAGAGCCAAGTCAAGAGAAAGGATCCCACCCTATAAGAACCCTGAATCCGCTGGGCCTGTCGAAAATGCAAAGAGATCAACCATGAAGGAAACTACAAAGCAAAGAATAAGACCACCATCTGGGACCTACCATTAGAAATTCTAACTGTCATCCATTGGTACTGCCGCCCACATGAAGGAAATCAGGGAGTCAATCTTGTCTTCACTCTCATGGAAGCTCTGGACCCACTTGGAAGGACTGGATTCAACTACACAAGGAACCCAAAGACAGGAGCACACTGGCCATTCTTCAAGCCAGAACAAATGGAGTTCTCAACTGCAATTGCAGCTGCTGGAGTACCTTTCCTCAAGACCCAACCAGTTATCCAAGTCAAGCTACTCTCACCATGGGCCCAGCCCCCTCTTGCACAAACAGAAGGATCAGTTGGATATGACCTCTGCCTCCCCTATCAAGCACTAATCCGACCCAGAAGTACCAGGACCTTTGACCTCCAAATTGCACTCGCCATACCACCAGGACACTATGGTCAACTGGCATCAAGATCATCTTTGGCAGCTAAAGGAATTACCATGGAAGGAGGAGTCATTGATCAAGACTACCGAGGCCCCCTCAAGGTTATCATCTGCAACAATGGAAGGACCCATCAAAACTTCAGCCCTCTGGAAGCTATTTGTCAGATACTCTTCATCAAGACTTCACAACCCACCATCCAAGAGGTAAAGCAACTGGACGGTACCAAGAGAGGATAAGGAGGCTTTGGAAGTACCAACAGAGACCACCAGGGACCACCCATCAAGGTTCATGTAGCAAGAGTAGCTCAGTTCAGATAAATGAGACCCTATATCTGCTGCTCCATCTGTGCAAGAGAAGACATCACCCTGCAACCTTACCAGCAAAGAGGCCTTGATGTATACCTCCCAGTAGAAGCAGAAAACCTAATATTTGCACCATCAATAGAGCTCCGAGAGAAATATCACCTACTCTTGGCAGAAGAATGAATTCACAACCAGATGTCACCAATCCACATCCCTATTAAAAACATGGGCTTTGAGGTGATCACCATCCCCAAAGGAACAGTACTGGGATATTTCGAACCACTGATAGACAACTATGAGGAAGAAGTCTTTGAGTTTTTGGGAAATGGCAAGCCCTCCCCGGTGAGACTGACAGTACCAGGGAGGAAGACTCAGCAATAAAAGCTGTTGACATCAAGACAACTTTAACCAAGGACCAGCAACAACAGATACAGGAGTTAATAAAAGAATACAAAGATATATTTACTACCATATACAATAACTTCCCACCATATCAATATGGAGAACACCCTATATATACTGGAAATGTGAAACCCATCCGACAGCGCCCCTACTGAACACCACACCATCTGATCGAGTTTGAACAACAATACATAGAAGAAATGCTACGAAACGGAGTTATCAGACCCTCATCAAGTCCCTGGGCTTCACCAGCAATCATAGTACCAAAGAAAAGAGGATGGAGATTAGTCGTGGATTTCAGAAAACTCAACAAAGTCACTATGGAAGATGCCTACCCATTGCCAAGAATAGATGACCTCCTCAATGCCCTTGGGAAAGCCAAGTACATGACCACCACAGACCAGTTCCAAGGATTTCAAGTAATACCCATTGCCAAGGAAGACATCTGCAAGACAGCCTTCATCACCAGATGAGGACAGTACGAATACCTTTGAATGCCATTTGGACTCTGCAATGCCCCAGCCTCATTCCAACAAATGATGAACCATGTCTACTGGGATCTCATCAGGAGAAATGTGCTAGTCTATATAGATAATGTAATCATCTACTCTGAGACATTCAAGCAGCATTTGCAAGACCTCCGTGAAGTATTTGACACCATCCAAAGCTCAGGACTCAGACTCAATGCCAAGAAGTGCTTCTTTGGAAAACACCAAGTCGAATATCTGGGATATATTGTCTCAGCTCAAGGCACACATGCTGACCCCCGCAAGGTGGAGAAAGTCAAGAACTACCTGACCCCTACTTCAGCCAAAGAGACTCTATCCTTCCTCATGCTAGCATCCTACTATTGGTGATTCATCCCAAGATTCTCAGATAAGGCAGCACCTCTCAGAAACATCTCCAAGAAGGACCAACCATTCTACTGGAAAGAAGACCAGCAAAAGTCTTTTGATCTACTCAAGAAGGCCCTCACTGAAGCCCCTGTTCTGGTGCAGCCAAACTTTGACAAACCTTTCATCCTGGCAACCGATGCCTCAGCCCTTGGACTTGGATCAATTCTATTCCAGCAAGATGACCAGAAGAAAGAACATGTCATTGAATATGCTAGCAAGGCCACAAATGAGACCCAGGTGAACTATGGCGCCACCAAACTAGAATGCCTTACAGTAGTATGGGCAGTAGACCACTTCAGGCACTACCTCTTGGGAAAGAGATTTGCCCTCACCACAGATCACTAAGCCCTACAATGGTTATTCAAGAAGCCAGAACCCTCAGGAATCTTTGCCAGATAGATCATGTCTCTGCAAGAATACCAGTTCACCACTGTCTACAAGAAAGGCATCAAAAATTCCAATGTGGACACCTTGTCAAGAATCCTATGAACCCAAGAAGGGAAGGAGCCCCCATGAGAGAAGGCTGCTTCCCACTCACCCAAATGAACCAAGAATTGTGCCTCGCCCTCATCTGGAGCCTGCATCATAGGAGCTTCAAGAAAGGAATCCAGCCAGCTCACAAGCTATTTGTCCAAGAAACTTCAAGAAATTTCAAGAAGGCGATGGCAAACTTTGGAGAGTAGAAGGAGATCAATACACCCGAGTTCGAAGAGAAGACGAGATACCAAAGATACTTACAACAAACCATGATCAGAATGCACACCGAGGAATTGGAGCTACCATTGCCAGAATCAAGAAAAGATACTGGTGGCCCAAGATGAGAAAACAAATTTCTACTCACATTCAACAATGTGATACCTGCCAGAGATACCGACAGAAACCAACTGACAAAGCACCATTAATGCCAATCCCAGCCCCAGCCGGAGCCTTTCAGAGACTTGGAATAGATATCATTGGACTCCTACCAGTAACTTGCCGGGGAAAACACTATATCCTCACCATTGAAGACCACCTAACAAAATGGCCTGAAGCCTTTGCCATTGAGACTGCCAATGCACAGACAATCATTGGAATCCTGTATGATGAAATTTTCAGCTGCCATGGTATCCCTCAAGAAATTATCATGACCAAGGCCGAGAAGTTATCAACAAAGCAATGAATACCTTTGTAAGTAACTTCAGGATCAAGCTGTAGCAAACAACAGCTTATCACCCACAGGCAAATGGACTCACCGAGCACATGAACCAGACCATCAAGTGAGGTCTCAGCAGGACCCAAGACCAACTGAATTGGGATATATACCTTCCAGCAATCCTGTTTAGTATCCATACCTCAAAGGCTACTGCCACTCAACAGACCCCCTTCTACCTGGTGTATGGCTGAGAAGCACAAGACCCCGCTGAACCAGTTCAACCAAATTTGGTGAAACGAGTCACTGAGGAGATTGCCCAGTTATACAAAGTATGCCAGCAAGCATGAGGATTTATAATACAAGCACAGGAATGGCAAAAGAAGTACTATGACTGCAAAGCTGACTTGGAGCCCCTGCTCATTGGACAATAAGTCTTGGTTTACCGAACCATCATAGAAGGAAACTGGAGTGCCAAGCTTGAACCGAAATGGGAAGGACCCTATCTCATACACCAAGTATTCATGAACCACACCTACCAACTCAAGGCTCTGGAAGGAGTTATTCTCAAGACCAGGATACACCGCAACTGCATCAGGCTCTACTACCCAAGGGAGACAAAACACATTGACCAATCCCTGTATTGACTTCCTTGAATTGTCGACAACATATGGCAATAACCAGTTCCTTAAGCATCGGAAGTTTACTTTGGGACCCCGGAACCAGCAGAACATTTAGTAGACTGAAGAACACTGAAATGAAGCCACTAGCTGGGTTCAAACCCCTCCCGGATGGTTAGTCCAGTAACAGGCCCTCTGCCCTATATGAGGATGGCCAGTCCCTGCCAATGTGCCGACAACCTGTTCTTTGGAAAAATCAAGATACCACAATCCCTGTATAACCCACTGCCGAGGACGGCTATAATTTTACAAGGAGTAGATGTGACAATGCTTTTGAACATGGTGACATCAGAATCTGAAGACTGCTATTACTTTGCAAGCCACCAATTGCATGATGTGACTCACTCATGATTCATCTTAATCTTAAGATGATCTTTATCAGAAACTCATAATGACTCATAATGACTTCAGTGGTATACTACTGACAATCAGGTGACCCTACCCCAGACCAAAAGAGAAGACCTTCAAGAATATAAAAAGGAGCATCAAGAAGAGGTACAACAGCATTCACAACCAAGAAGACTCACTACAAACAAAAGCCTGCCATCACCCATCAAACAGCAAGGTCAAGGAGCCATCTAGGACCCTCAGTTCAAGAACAGATGTTCAATGACATTAGAAGGGCCATGAGACTGCACACTAGAAGAATCCCCAGTCTAAACCTCTACACAAGGGACCCCTACTACTACACTCTGAACTGCCACAAAATGGAAACCGGAATCTCAATGGCCACTCAATGCCTTCTCATGTGGCAGGAGTATGAGATGGGACACCACCTCCGTCAAGAATTCCTAGAAGCCAGCCATCAAGAAATTGCAGACACTACATGCATGGACAGATATGAGCAGCAATTGGCTAGAAGAGTCCATCAAATCTTCAGGCATACTCCTTGGGCCATTCCAAATCTACAGTATGTCAAGATCTCAGACATTCAAGAGCTGTCAAGCCACCGAGTAGACCACTTGGAAGAAATGGTAGCAGAAGAGGCCCAATCTACCATTCCGGTCAAGAGTGAAGAAGTACAAGACCTCTGGAACCCCCTTCTTGAAGATAATCCAGACCAGTTTATCAGAGGATTA
>RQIL01015743.1:0-10737 GCA_003951145.1 Jimgerdemannia lactiflua | reverse complement strand
AATAAAAATAAAATAAAAATAAAAAATAGGGAGATGCACGAGATGGCGATGCGCAAGCGCCTGGAGCAGATCAACATGACTGACGCTGACGGTCAGGTAACTTGCATTTGAATTGTATATTTCGTAAGTAAATGAATATCTCACTTCTTTGGGTTATCGAACATTTCACAGTTGTACCGCAAATACCTTGCCAACGTACAACGAGAGATTCGTGAGCTGCGTGTCGTCCTGGAGAGCATCGAGGCCAAGAATAAGGAACGAGTATGGCTCAAGAACCAGGTGTCGGGTGATTTGGATGACACAAAGATGTGCGTTGTTTTCTCATGTTTCTTGGCTTTCGAATACGATATGCGATGAATGGTTTCGCTTCATTGACACGAGCGATATGTATGCAGCATCGAAGGTTTGACGGGCGAACGTGCAATCTACAAGCGACGTGGTGACGATGATCCGGAAATTGGCCTCTTTCAAGACAAGCCCAAGCGTATGTTCTTCGTCTTTGACCTATCTGCAAGGTAATAAACATCTCGGTCTCTCCTCTGTTATGGAATTTCATTCGTTTGTCTTATCATAATCTTACCACTCGACCTCCATACAATCGCAGCATGTACCGTTTCAACACGCACGACCGTCGCCTTGAGCGCTCGATGGAAGTCGCGCTAATGATCATGGAATCGTTCAAGGGGTTCGAACACAAGTTCGCGTACCGCCTACTAGGCCATTCGGGCGATGGAGCCAACATCGAGTTTGTTAAGGAAGGCAAGTATCCTAAGACAGAGAAGGAATCGTTCGAGATCGTAAGCAAGATGAGGGCGCATGCCCAGTTCTGTCTGAGCGGAGGTGAGTAGAAGGCAGGAGCAGTGGTGGTCTTTGGGGATATTTTAGGTATTGTTAGGATATTCTATTGATGGCTTGCATGGTTGGTGTAGATAACACTCTGGGCGCAGCATCGTACGCGGTCAAGAATATCGTGAAGGAGGAGGCGGACGATTACGTCGTCATCGTACTGTCGGACGCGAACATTACACAATACAACATCAAACCCCATGATATTGCAAGGAGTAAGTGGATGGGAATAGTTTCCGTCGATTTGCGGATCCTGAATACGATGCCTTGCGCGGAAATAATAATGTAACATCCCAACGCAACTTTATAACCACCCTCCCTGTTCTGATCACGTTTCTAGTATTAAAATCCGACGAGCGCGTCACTGCTCAGATGGTCTTCATCGGCTCGCTGGAAGACCAAGCAGAACAGTAAGTGATTGCCCTTCAATCCTCATGACCACATGATGCCTGCCCTCGGTGAATAATTGCCCTCTCTACTTTCTGCATTCGGTAGGCTCAAAAAGGCACTCGGTAGCCACGCTCACATTTGCAAGGAAAACAAGGAGCTGCCCAAGATCATGAAGAGCATTTTCTTGTCGTCGATGCTTAAGATGTGAAAGACGGAAGGTGGCCAGTTGGCGTAGGCACTCCATGCACAATAGGACATTAAATACCGAGAAAAGCGACGATATTTTATACGTGATTTAAGATCCTTACGATTTCGTGATACATCATCTGTAAATGTATATAGAATTCTCGCAACAAAATGGTTTGATTTTCTCCCGCACCCACCTACGCCTTTTCTCTTTGAAAAAGATTGTTGTTGGCGATGAATGGTATTCATTCCGACCTCCGCTGTCGTCGTTCTTCGTAAAGCGCTTCCGCCCACGTCTTGACCGTCGGATTTGTGAAACTCAGAGGCGGTAGCTCGAAGAATTGGTCGAGATTCTTGCCATCAGCTGAAAAGGAATGAACCGTAGGTTACACAATTCTAGCTCAAATATTCTTGGAAATATAAACAGAACAGACCATGACACTCACACTTCTCATACTCGACCGCCTGCACGAGCATCTCAAACTTGTCCAAATCTTTGACGAGTAGCGCCTCGGGCGTTGAGGCGTCTTCGTACTCTTGCCAGAGGTTACGAATCTCGCGAGACTGAAGGGTGTCGCCGAGGAGCGTGCGGAAGCTTTCCATGGCATCCTGGAGAAGTCGGTTGGGAAATAATGATGAGGGCAGTGCGTGCGTGGTAAGACGATGAATTAGGGTACTGTGATATGAATTCTGAGGACCGGAGATCGATGTCAATGACTAACCAGCTCAAGCTTGTGTTTCTCCGCTTTGCTGACGTTCATATATGGGGTGATATCACCCTAAACCGACGAGAAGAGAGGGAATATTATCAATTGGTTTATATCTAGAGTAAATGGCCAATGATACATACCACGACGCTCTCTGCCAAATCGTGCACAATGGCCATCTTGACACACCTGCACACGGAGTCATCAGAACCACCTCATGAGCATTCAAACGATGCGCGAGCCATGAATACACCTGAACGTACTTGCTGGTGTCCAGACTCTTGTTGTCGAAGAGCATGGCCATTACGGCCATGCGGTGCATGTGGTCGGCAATGGACTCGGGACTTTTGATGCCATTGTCGACCCAGCCTGTGCGCTTCGTGCGCTGGCGGGACGATATTTTAAGAGATGAGTCGTAGATAAGACGGAATGAATAAGAGATAGGTTTTGTACCTTGAGATTTTCAATGATATGGAGGAATTTAATGACATTTGATGGCTTCGACATGGTGTAGAAGATAAAGTTGTTTTCCCTTTTTCCTTTTCGATAAATACTGAAAATTTCAGATATATACGTGACTTTCTTTGTTGTAGGCAGGCTTTGTTGTATAGGCAAGGCAGGCTTTGTTGTAGGCAGGCTTTGTTTAGGTAGGCTTTATTGTAGGGACGCTTTGTTGTAGGCAGGCTTTGTTGTAGATAAGCTCTGTTGTAGGTAGGCTTTGTATCCGATTCGGGAAGATAATAATGCACACGAAAAGGATTAGGGAGGAGGAATGTTCATGTTGAGCGCTGGGCAATATCTATTACCGCCAGACAGGTGTTAGGATCGAAAATATAATTTAATATTCAATCAATTCAGCCGGAGATCCGGGCTTCTTTCCCAATCGTTTACTGAAAGTTCACAATACCCCTCGCGAAGGCATATGACATACAAAATGCATAGAACTTTGGACATTTTTATACGACCAAAAATTCCAAATTTTAAGGTTAAATTGACCTGGGCATGAGGCAGCGGTATCATATTAGCTCATATCGAGGCATGCGAACCACCAGACACAAAGAACACACAATCAAACCATATAGACCAGTACTCACAACAGATAAGGCAAGACCTCCCATCTCTCCCACACTTTCCCCGTGGCGTACGGGTCGCGCGCAACGTGGTCATGAACCTTCTGTTCGGAATCGCTTTCGAAAATTATGCTGCTACCAATCATCTTGCCGCCCTCGTGCGAGTCGAGAATCGCGCCAGCGCTGAGCACTAAACCTGCCTTCTTGTCCTCGGTGGCGAGGGCCAGATGAGCAGGGCGCGCGGCGAGGCGCCGGGCGAGGGCCTCAGCGTCGGTATAGTCATATGCGATGACCAGGAATTGTTGCTTCGAAGCTGGAATGGTGGGTAGATCGGAGGAAAATTAAGTAGAGGAGAGATAAGAAAACCGCTATAGTCTACATATTGCATCGTCCTATTCGCATAGTGTAATACATACCAATGGCACTCGCCGTGAATGCTCTGGCTCCGGTATACGTGTGCGGGAAAGAACTGGAGAGTGGACGCAGGAGTGTCGAGAGCATTTGTACAGCACTTTACTGTGGCTTAGGCTAAGGTCACATATTTTGTGACGTCAACAAGGGCAACCTTCGAGGTTTCTATCGCCATGAATAAGAAGAAAATAGCATGGTGAAAATACAGCTTGGACTTACGTAATAATTATTCTTGGCAAAATGCCTGCCTTTTCTCCTCATCATATCGTTGGCAAATACTCCTTTTGGTGGAGCCACAATTAGTAAAGCCGCGAGCCACGCGAGCGATCACACACCATCTGAATGAAGCTGCATTTGGTGGGAAGCTGTATTTGGTCGGAAGCAAAAATGTGTACGACATGCTGCCCCTAATACACCTCGTATTTCAAGGCCTACTTCGGTCATCAGCGCCCCCGTTCTTCTTCCCACACCACCACCCAACCCCGCCCCACCTCGTACCATGAAACGCGTCAAGGTCTCCTGGAACGGTACCAAACTCGTTGTCCCCTGCGGCATCGGCTCCGACCGTGTCTCCCGCCTCCTCAACGACATCACCCACCGGTTCCAAAACCACGCCGGCGACCTCGACCAAGCGAATTACTTCGTCGAGCTGCGCACTTCGGACGGGTACCTCCTGGACAAGAGCGATACGATCGAGAGCGTCGTCGAGAACGGAGACGAGATTGAGGTGATTGATTACAAGGCATGGATCGAGAACTTCAAGAAGAATGCTGAGCTGGAAATATGGGGAAGGATTGAGCGGCAGGATTTCGTGGATGATGTCAATAAGTATGTTGGAATTTTTGCATGGTTGCTTTTCGTCGACTGCATACTCACATACCTCTTTTGATATGTAGGTGGGTGACGATTGGCCATTCGGAGAGGTTCAACAGACTTTTCGTCGAGTTCGGTGTTGGTATGTCCTCCTTTTCTTTGCTCTCAACAACTCTATGGTTTTCACGCTCTCAATTTGCGTTGCCGTACATCTGACAACCTTTGACTTTTGGTAAATGTCTTCATCATTCTAGGAAATGAATCTGCCAAATTCAAAGTCTATGACTCCGAAACCCTCTCCCTCACAAAACCCGGCGTTCTCGACGAGATTCATGGCGGCGACACCTCCCAGACCTGGTACTGCTCCGCCCATTGGGATCTCACCAACTCAATTGAGATACGTGTCAAGTCGACCAGCGACTCTCGTGCGCAAATTGTCAAGGTCGAATTCCGTGACGGCATCACCGCTCCTCGGTTCAAGGTCGGCGTTATCACCACCTCACAGACAAGCTACCCAGCACCTAGGGCGACGTCTTACGTCTTGCCGGCGCCCATATCGGAAGGTCCCGCGCTCAAAGAGGACGGGTACACAACCCCCATTGACATCAAGGCGGTCGAGGTCAAATCCGTGGGCGAGTCGCCTTTGCAGCTCCAACAGATCGGGAAGCCGTTCGTCGAGCAATATTGGAGTGGATATCGGGGCGCGTTCCAGAGGGTGAATGTGGAATTCCGTGTTACCAATACATCGGAGGAGACTGCATCGGTGGTCAATATCGTGACTGAGTATCTCGACCATGATGGTAATTGGGCACCAGCAACGGTGCGTTCCGGGCAAAAGACTTCTGAGTATTGGTAAGCAGGGCTAGAAAGCAAATAATCTTTACATCTTTTTTCGGCTTGTCTCATCTTTATTATAGACCCAGAAATTATATTAACCTAATTACCCTCGACTATATATTAAAGGTACGACATTAAATGCGCCCACGACACTTTTCTCCCATTTGAACCCAAAGCGACCTCTAAGCTCTCCCTTCAATTCGAGACCGACATCGACCCCACCAAGTACAAATCTCTGGACAACCGGATCCGCCATATTCACACATCTCTCCCCGACCCCCTCCACGTACGCTTTACTCTCATCGATCAGCATAACCGGACGTCCATCATTACCATCCAGGCCGTCAACGCACCCCCCAACGTTCCCACACGCGCGTCCTACGAATCCGAATTCAATTGCTCCCTCCATCACTGGATTCAGTGCGACGACACGGTCTCCGATGAGCGGCTCTTCATTCCCATCAAACATGTCGAGGAGAACGGTGAGCGTGTCCTCGAGATCGGCCTGAAGCCCATGTCAACGACATATCGTGTCGACCAAAACCGGTTGCGGCGATGGGCGTGGGAAGCTGTGCAGAAGGGCGTCGAAGAGATTTGGTTGGAGGATGTGGACTGGTCCGCTGAGGACAATAACTTCGGTCTCAAGATGGCTTGCCTTGTCGCCCTTGAAGACCAGGTGATATATGGGTTGAAAGTAATGATGTGGACGCAGACGGGAAAGGTGGAAGAGTGCTTTGAAGTGCCGTTGGAGTTATACACATAGCTGTAATTTGAGAAATGGCTGCAGTGCCTTGAGTGAATGATATTTTTTTGGTTGCATGCAATGGACAACCACTTTTTATTCCAAAAAAAAAAAAGTGTGTACAGTACTGTCTCTTGTGGTGTTGATATTGGGATAAATGATATACAAGAACGCTTGGCAACACAAAACACTTTGGGTTATCCAACGATTTTCCGTGCAACCTAAAAAAAAAGATAAAGATGCAGGATAACATTTATAATGAAGTATCGGAGTCGGAAATTAACCGAGGAAGAACGAGGGAGGTGGATTAATATTGAAGTCCACATATGATATATTACAGTGGCTTCCCCGATTGCCTATAAATGTGTATAAGCACATGGTAGAACAGAAGACTATTTTCCAAGAAAAAGCCAAGATTAAAAACAATTTTCCCAAGGACCAGATAAAGTTCAGAGCGCAGCGCCGTCCATTGGGGCGCAGCATCTGTCTAGCCCCTCCCCATCGTCACCGCCATCACCACGACCAGCACGACCATGACGCTCGTCGTCGTGAATGCGAACGTCGTTCGTCCTAGGGGGAACTTCTCCTTCGTCATCGCGGTTTGCGAGCTAAGGTATCGTAACGCCCCGAAGAGGACAAAAAGTATGCCCAGAAAGACAAAGGACCCGCCAAGGCCCTTGGACAGCTTCGGGTTAGCATTGTTGAGCTCCATGAGTTGCGTAGTTGCTGTGGTGTTGTTGGATGTATCGGTATGATTAGATAGAGTACCAAATGGCATACACAATAACTTGCTCGAAACACTACCTATTCCACAGGTGATCAACGAGAGAGATGTACGTATCCAAGCTAGGAATGTCCTTTCGTTAGCTAAGATCGACGTGGTTTAGTGAAAGTGGACTGTGAGACTATACCGCGCAAGAATCTTTATTGGAGGGGAGCAAAGGACTATGGCGGTATGTTACCTACATAGATGATCCCTGGCCACGCTACCCCTGTTCTCCAGAGTTAACGAGAATGACATATTGTCGTTACAGAACTGCTTTAGGTGCTGCCAGAATGTCGTACCGCTTTCGGAAGCTGTGTCCGGCACAATGCTTCCATAAGTAGGCTGTGTGGTGTTAAGTAAAGACATGGTGTACAAATCGAGAAGGCTCTGGGGGTCTCTGTGAGAGAGAGAAGGGGGTTGTAAAACCCGGGGACACCCCAGATAGTCGTCACCTAACAAAGCACGTGGTGGAGACACCAAAATGGTCTAATAAACGCTGAGACAAACAGGGTTATCTTCCTGCAGATCACTGATGCTTTGTTTTATTTACCAATGGCCTTGTACTACCCGAAAATTAAATATGTACTTGGTTTTTGGTGTCGCCATGCACAATCGAATCTACTGGTTGTTTTTCTCTGACGTTCTAATAATAAAAAAAAACCCCAAGAGAATACTATCCTCCGCATCGGGCACAAGTCCCACCTCAGGGGAAATCCTTATGCCAAATTTTTGGAGGGGTTCAATGCAGAGACACGATGTAGCGCAAAGTGTGCTGTCGGCACGAGGACACCTTTTTTGTTGGGCTTACAACATTCTAGAGCAAAATTGTCTTCTGACATCAAAGCTTGTCACAGTCATCACAGTCATCAAAGCTTGTCACAGTGTCCTCTTCTCTCAATTCCTGAATAAACACCCGCATATAGACAATATAGGTGATGGCTAGACAACATTTTATATCATATTATTACAAAAGCATTCATTCTATCAACTTATTACATCATGTGACATAATAGTCTTCATAATCGACACAAATATGGGCAAACAGGTGCTGGCATCATAGAATCAAGGACTTCCCCCCATAAGTACTCTCGACATACCATAAGCTCTTGTAAGTCTTAAACGCCACCGCCGTCGTTGCGGCCATCTTGTCAAAATACTCTTTCCGAGGGTTGAAGCGTCCTGTGGTTTGCAGTCACGCAACTCCAAGAACTCGGTGGTGTGTGGTCTGGGCTGTGGGCTCGACAGTGAGACCCGGGTTTGGTCAATCACCAGCTCCGCAACCATCCTTGCCCAATCGCACTCGCGGAACGAGGCGGAAGTGGTAGCCGACTCGAAGATGTCGACGATGTCGACCCCCACAACGTGCTATTGGTGTTTTCGAGCGATATTTCGATGGACCACGATCTTATCGCACCCGACGTCCAAAACTTGGATGCCACGTTTGAAATCCTCTTGCATGAGAACGAAGAAATTATCGTTCAGGACGAGGCGGATGAGGTGGTTTATCGAGTAGATCCATCTCCTCGAGATTGTGAGGTAGCAGGTAGGTTGAGTTGCCATTCGCCTTTAATTCACGGCCCTGGATCCATTGAACCCGGAGGCAATAGCGCCTCGGAGTGGTCAGCGGATTGAGGGGCATACTTGTGGCCAATTGCTTGGAACTTGGTTTGCCATCGGGCCGATTATCGATGGGCTATTTCCTCTCGGTTCTGGAGGTTGGTTGAGGCATTACTAAAATATTAGCGTGAGGGTAACACCGGTCAGGAAGTCATGAAGAAGTGCAACCAAGGATCGACTTGGTGGGCGATATTGTTTTGATGTAAGGGCCTCCCTGCTATGAGCCTAGTGCGTACAGCACAGTTACTTTCTAATCCAAACCTGCCTCATTGGCATGGTTATTAAATCATTGTATTGTAATCAATCTGGCGTCCCGTTGCTCCACCATGTAAAAGCAAACACTAAGTAATACCGTTAAAGGGAGGGGGGAGGCATTTAATGGCATGGACATAATGCTTCATACAAATTCTAGACCATACGTTTTGAAGGGATCCCGAAGGGATAGCGCGTTAAAGACGCGTATTATTCGATTAGGCAATATGTACTTATAATTAGCGTTTATGCAATCATTGTACGCCAACATCTTGTCCTCTTCCCATCCCGCTCAATCGTTATCATACGGTTTTCGCTCCCACCCACCTCCCTCTTGTACACCTTTTATGTCGGGTTCTTCGAACTGACCGATGCAATGCATTCGAGACAGAGCTCTCCTCACGTACGCATTCGCCCAATACACAAACATATATACTCATCCAATTTATCATTTACGGAGGGATGTTTTCCGATCACATGATCAAAATGATGCACGTGATTTCCGTCCATCTTTCGGCAACACGCCTTCTCCGCGACTGCACTATCGCAACCAAACTATGTCCACCCAACGGGTTCACACCGATCAAGCTCCCAAGCTCGGCGGGCCTTACTGTAAGCAACTCACGCATTATTTTTCTGAATATCCTATATCTTTCACGCTAAGTCTGACGGCAATACAACCCCTTTCCGACAGCCCAAGCCATCATCGCCAACGGCTTTGTCTTCACCGCCGGCCAGACCGCCTTCGACCCCACCACGAACAAGCTCGTCGAGGACGATATTCGCATTCAGACCCGCCGTGTTCTCGACAACATTACTATCGTCCTGAAGGCCGCCGGCACGTCACTCGAACGCGTCGTTAAGACCACTGTATTCCTTCGCGACATGAACGACTTCACCGCCATGAATGAGGAATACGCCAAAGTGCGTTGACGATCAACCTTCCCAAATAATAATAATAATGCAATGGCTTTGTTGCATCTCAATGACTAACTATACCATACTTGCTCTCATCCCAGTACTTTCCCGAAAATAAGCCTGCTCGCTCCACCGTTCA
Source organism: Jimgerdemannia lactiflua (assembly GCA_003951145.1). Taxonomy (NCBI): domain Eukaryota; kingdom Fungi; phylum Mucoromycota; class Endogonomycetes; order Endogonales; family Endogonaceae; genus Jimgerdemannia; species Jimgerdemannia lactiflua. Next base: position 1,043 of record RQIL01015743.1, on the reverse strand, counting down.
AGTTGCCCGGTTGCCCGGTGATGTTGCCGTGGAGATTGAGACTATAGCCTGCCTTGTCTAGATGTAGTTTATCGCATGAGATGTGACGCTTGCTGTGTAACCAAAAATTGTAATCAGCAAACAACATGGATCTCCATCTATTTCGTCGATTTTTCGCGATATCGATTTGCAACTGAGGGCGTCCCTCTGTTGAAACTGAGCGAACAACCGCCCAACAATCGCAAGTTTGAAAGCAACAGATTTGGTGAAAATGGATGAGGGATTGCTAATAGTACGGCGCACATTGTTGTCAGAATACCATAATGCGAATCAGCTAGTTCGGATCAATCACATCAACTACATCACACATCCTTTAAGCACATTGTCACCAAACCACTTTATAACTTCAAGTCCTTAAACGACTGAATTTCAACGTATGGTATCCATACCAAACGGTCTTCGATCGCACCATCCATATTTGCGACAGTGAGCCGCTCCATATTCCTTCACTCACTTCCACCGCATTCTCACCCGTGGTGGTAGCTCACAGAACCTGCATGCAAGCGCGATGTGCAGCCTCGAGGAACTATTTGACACGGCATCATGGAACTGGAGGTTCACGAGGCCATGGGGCAGTTTTATTTGACACCTGTGTCTCGTCTATGGTGTCGTGGACGAGGAACGAGAGTGAGAGGTGCTCAAGGGAGAAACAGTGGTCCGCGAGCGTGCGAGGCATGAGCTCGCCGATGGGCTCATAGAAGGAGAGGCCGCGGAGGAGGGCCCCCACACCCTGCTCGAGATAGCGGTAGAGGTAGGAGGTCGCTAGGGTGTAGGGCAGGAAGCGCGAAGACGTGGAAAAACGGAATCCGAGATGGTGTAGTTGCCGCTGTTGCTTGTCCACGATTTGGGAGAGGTTGGGCAGAATGATGTCGGCGCGTCAATGCTATTAGAACCGCGAGGAGCAGTGATGAATTTCGGACGTCCGGTGGCGGTGGCTTGTGCTTATGCCGTTCCGACAGCACAACCAAAAAAAAAAAAAATACGTTCAATGACCTCCTCCTCCA
>RQIL01015732.1:0-10737 GCA_003951145.1 Jimgerdemannia lactiflua | reverse complement strand
TATATTTACTACTGGGGTTTTTTCTTTTTTCTTTTACTTACTGGCTCTTCTTTTTTTTCTATTTTCTCTCTGGAATTTTCATACTTACATATCAATCTTTTTTGGACTAAGAGACAGACTCTATGGGAGTTGAGACACTTTTATTAGTCTTATATTGCCAATGTCTCATATACAGGTCTTAGATAGATGAATTTATATATCACATAAAACATTACTATGTCTAAGATAAAATAAAGTATATCAATGCTTTCAGGATGGCAGAAACCAACTCTTCATGGTCCTTTATAAGCTCACAAAGTCTGAGATAGACTTTAGTATCTATTGTGATGTACATAATTGATAATATCAGAATATGGGGTACTGGTGACTACTAAGATCAGATAACATAATAGTATGACAACCAAATGACCAACCAAGTAATCACCTCAAAAGGAGTAATGATAATCTGAGCCAAAATGAAGAATATGTTATTTAAAGGACCCAGCCTCAGCCTCAAGAACTAGTACCAAAGAACAAGTACCCTATACATAATGTCTCCCACCCACTACTCCAACCAGACCTCCTGCGTCTCAAGACCATTATCTTTGAAGCTATCAAGAAGGCCATCTGGCATCCAGATACTTCAGACCATCTAAACTTCTATATTGAAGACCTTGGACACTTCATCAACTACCAGTACATTATGATCCAGTAGCTCAAAGATACTACTGATTGAATGACCCTCTGGCATGACTACGAAATCAGCCACCATCTCTGCAATGAAACCCAAGAGACAACTGAGAAGACCTTACTGTCAAACTGTTAACTATCAGCTAGCTTATCAAGAGAGCCCTTCATGTCTACCAAATCTTCCATTATATTCTCTGGACTATAGTACATTTGTAGAGAGTAACTGCCAGGAATATTGTCCACCTTACCACTGAAGAAGCCAATTGGGTAGAATCTGAAGTAGCCAATTATATTGGAAGCAACTGTATCACTGTGGGAAGCCAATAAACCAAGCCCACTTTACCAGGTTTTCACACTATATTCCTTCAAGACAACCATCAAGGTCACTTCATGAGCCTTATGGAGATATTCGAAGGACTACCTATTACTATTGAAGCATCTGCTGGAGCTACACCCACTATCCACCACTCTGTCAGCCTCACTTCATACTATATTATTTGGAAGCCAAATCAAGAAGAAGCTTAAGAAGTTCCCATCTTAGAGAAGGAGTCCCAAGAACTTCAAAACCTTGCTCCTGAAGCAGCCCCCTCTGATTGTAATGGTTCTGGTTTCTTAAATGAGGAAGCAACTTGTTTCTAAGTACTCAAAATAGCTTGAAGAGCTATTAAGAGTTTAGAAAGATCTTGTGGATTCTGGGAGAAAACATTCTGAGCTTTATTTGAGAGAACAGAGAGGATATTTATACAAGATATGAAAGAAGGATCTGGAAGGATCTGAGTAATCAATAGAAATGCCAAGAAGGTTCTCGACAATGATGACAAATAAAGATCTGCAATGTTCCATGACTAGCTAAGACTGGAACAGAAGTGACAAGAATATTCTAGCTGTGGCTTAGTGCCAAGAGATGATTTCTAATCATTCGGAAGATACTGGAAGGTTATGGAAAGTACTAGAAAGAAAAAGAAAAGAAATAAACTACACTAAAATGTTACATCTCCCCCTCCTTAAGAATCAATGTCCTTATTGAATTTGGAAGGTAACATAAGAAAATAGAACCAAAAGAAAGAACAAATAAAATATATTGGCTCATTGGCAAGGACCAGCCATCCTTGTATAAGGTGAGGGCCAAAGTATCATCTTGATTGGATGAGAACTGGTTCGAACCTCATTAGTTACAGGGTTTACAGAGTTCTTCTGTGGGTCTTATTGCTGATGCTGTATTCCTTAGAGTGCCCTAATGCATAATATACCTGATCAGTATAGTATGTCATCTACTATCCAAGAAGAGAACCTCATGAGCAGTCAATGAGTTTCTTTTTGCTTGAACTCTTGAATGAGGTCTTGAGAGTTCTTGAGATTGGCAGTGGATTCCCAGGTAGTGTCATATTCAGAGTAGCCCATCCACTTGACTAGGTATTCTGTGCAATGATATCAGACTTGTTTGTCTAAGATTTTCTCAACTTCATACTCAATGTGGTCTTTAATCATAACTGGTGCTGAGGGTATCAAGATTCAGCCAGGGTAAGGGAGTGACTTGTTCCAGGCCTTAAGTTGTAACATGTGGAATACTGAATGTATATATATGGTTGTTGGTAGACTGAGATGGTAGGAGTAGGTAGAGACTTGCTCAGTGATCTTGAAAGGTTCAAGGTACTTGGGTTGGAATTTGGCTGACTGGCAGTTGACTTGAGATTGGGCCTTGATGTTGTCAGCTTTGAGTAGAACCATATCTCTAATAATATAGTTGACATCAAGACATTTCTTATCTGCATACTTAGCTTGATATTGTTGAGCCTTTTGCAGATTTGCAGTCACGATCTTGAGAAGGGAATCCATTTTGTCAATAAGGTTCTGGGCAGTGGGGACTTGTGTGTGACTAGATTGCTGGAATGAGACTAGACTTGCAGGGGTCTTAGGGTTTTGACTGTATAGTGACTGAAAAGGGGAAAGACCAGGAGATGATTGGACTACATTATTGTAGGTGAACTCGGCATAGGTTAGGTAGTGGTCCCAATCATCTTGCTCATAAGACACATAGTTTTTGAGCATTTGTTCAAGTGTTCTGTTCATTTGCTTGGTCTGTCCATCGGTTTGAGGGTGAAAGGCAGTGGACATAGCGATTTGGGTTCCAAGAGTCTTAAAGAGTGCTTGCCAGAAGTGACTTGTGAATTTGGGGGTCACAGTCACTGACAATTACTCGGGGAAGTCCATATTGGCAGAAGATAGACTTGAAGAAGATTCTTGTGATTTCAGGGGCAGTGGCATTGGTTGTGGTTGGCTCAGCAATTGTGATCTTGATCAGGTGGTCCACAAACATGACAATGGTGTCATAGCCTGATTTAGTTTGTGGGAGTTATACAATGAAATCCATTGTGACTTGCTTGAACTTCTTGGTCGGAATCAGTAATGGTTGTAGAAGACCAGCAGATATTTGATTGTTTGACTTGTTTCTTTGGCAAAGATTGCAGCTTTGAACATACTCCTTGATTTCCTTGAGCATGTTGGGCCAGTAGTAGTCTTGTTGAATGTTCTTGATGGTTTTCTCAGTTCCAAGGTGACCAGCTAGTGGAGAGTCATGATCCTCATAAAGGATCTTATATCGTAGTTCTGGGTTGGTAGGAATATAGACCTTGTCTTGATGGTATACAAGGTTGTTCTTGAAGGTATACTTGTCTTTGAATTCCTTGGTATCCTTTTGTAGAACCAGAGAGTCTTGTTCATAAGTGGTCTTGATCTGGTTAAGGAATTCAGGTGCCATAGTGACTTGTAAAATAGTGGCAAGGTCAGGTCTTCTTGAGAGTACATCTGGTACAATCAGGGTTTTGCCAGACTTGTAGATGATGTTTGGAGTGAAAGTCTGAAGTAGTTGACTCCACTTGGCTTGTTGATGGGAAAGAGTTGATTGGGTGTTAATGTACTAAAAGGACCTGTGATCTGTGATCATGTTGAACTCAACTCCTTCTAGATAGTGTTGCCAGGTCTTAAGGGTATGAATGATTGCTAGAAGTTCCTTCTCATGAGTGGCTAGCTTTTGTTCTGCAGGGGACAATTTCCTTGACTCAAAGACAATAGGTCTGTATCCTTGACCATCATCTTGAGAGATGACTGCACCAATTGTGAAGTTGGATACATTGATAGTAACTATAAACTTCAAGTTTGGGTCCATGTTTCTAAGGACAGGTGCATGGGTCAGGCAGTTCTTGAGTTCTTGAAAGGCTTGTTGACAGAAGGTGTCCCAGATGTAGGGAACATAGAGGTCAGAGTTGGATTCCTTTCATAGAAGGTTTGTCAAAGATTCTGCTATACCAGAGAAGTTCTTGACAAATCAATGGTAGTATCCAGCCAGACCAAGAAAGGACCTAAGTTCAGTGAGACTTGCTGGTGCAGACCACTGTTCAATGGCTTGTATTTTCCTTAGGTCTACTTGAATCCCTTTGGCTGATACAATGTATCCAAGGTGTTCGACTTGATCTTTGAAGAACTCATACTTCTTGAGCTTTGCATAAAGCTTGTGTTTGCGGAGAATCTTGAGGACTTGTTCAAGGTGTTTGAGATGTTCTTCTTCAGTGCCACTGAAGATCAGGATGTCATCAATGTACATGAGTACAAAGATATAGAGCTGATCCTTGAAGACAGTCTGCATGAGGTCTTGAAAGGTTGCTGGCACATTGGTGAGACCAAAGGCCATAACTAGAAATTCATATAGTTCAAATGGTGTTATAAATGCCATCTTGGGTATATCTTCTGGCTTGATGCAAATTTGGTGATACCCAGAGATAAGGTTAATCTTGGTGAAGTATTTGGCATTCTTGAGAGCATCAAATATTTGGTTGATGAGTGGCAGTGGGTAATGATTCTTGACAGTAATCTTGTTGAGTGTGCAGTAATCTATGCACATTTGCAAGGTATCATCCTTCTTCTTGACAAATAGGACTGGGGAGCCAAAAGGTGACTTGCTTGGCTAAATGGCTCCTCACTCAATGAGTTCATTGAGTTCCTTCTTGACTGCTTCAATTTCAAGTGGTGATATGTGGTACATCTTCTTCTTAGAAATAGCTGCATCTGGTACCAGCTTGATTTCGTGGTCATGGTCTCTTAAAGGTGGTAGGCCAGGTAGCTTGTCTGGGAAGACATCCTTGTACTTATTCAGTAGTAACTTGACACTTTTGCTGATTGATAGTTTCTTGTCTTCTTTCTTGGGTTGGATCAGTGCAACAAAGGCACAGGTAGCTTTCTTGAGGGCCTTCTTGAACTGGATTGCCGAAAGAGTGGCAATTGGAGTTTCCATCTATGTCTTGTCTGGCTTGATCATAATGTTGGCTCTATCTTGAATCAGGGTGACTTCATTCTTGGTCCAATCAATGTGTAGATTGTGTCACATAAGCCAGGGTTTGCCTAAGATCAGATCACGATCTCCTAGGGGTGCCACTTCAAAATCTAAACATTCCCAGTACTTCTGAATCTTGAGGGGAAGTTTAGCAGCAATTGAGTCAATTGGTAGAGTGGTGCCATCAGCAGTAACAACTCCACCATTCTTGATGGCTGGCTTGGTGAGAATTTTGAGCTTGTCAATGAGGTTCTTGTTGATGAAGTTTCCAACAGCTCTGCTGTCTATGAGAACATCTAGTTCTTGACCTTTGACTAGACCTTTGAAGATGAGCATTGAGTTGGCTCGGTTCTCAGCTATGCTAGCAACTTGATCAGTGCTGCCAAAGCCTTTCTGATTTCACTTAGTTGGAGACAACTTGGTGACTTCCTTGATGGTAGGCAGGGTGGCTCACTCCAGAATGAGCTGTGCGATTCTGTCACCTTCATTGACAGTATAAGGTTGGTCCTTGTGGTTGACTAGTAGGACTTGCATTTCTCTTCAGAAGTCAGGGTCAATGACTCCAGTACCGATATCCAGTGAGTGCTTGACACTGAGACCAGATCTTGGTGCAATTCTTGCATAATATTCCTTGGGTATTTCGACTGTAAGGCCAGTTGGAATGAGCCTTCTTTCATGGGCAGGAATAGTGACTTGTTGGACAGATTGAAGGTCTGAATCAATGGCTCCTTCTGACTGTACTTGAGGAATCTGGGCCTTGGGATTGACTTGCATGAAATTGAGTTCAACTTCTTGTTTGACTTGATGACCTTGGGTGTCCTTGGACAGGACCAGGATCCTCTTGGGTTTGGTAGTCTTCTTGGGACATTTTGTAGCAATGTGGCCAGGCTGTCAGCAAAAGAAGTAGGCTTCAGCCTTCTTGGTGCTTCTTTTCCTCAGATGTAAGCTTGTTCTTCTTGTTCTTGTCGATGGTGTCTAGGTCCATGGGGGCAGGTCCAACAGTTCTGACTTTGGTTTCCTCCCTTCTGGAGTTGTTGTTGAATAGCAGTCTCTTCTGTTCGAAGCAGTTGCCATAGATAATAACATCAAACCTATCAGCAATTTTCATTGCAGTATCTAGGTCTTTGGGTTCTTCCAGTTCAACATGAACTCAGGTTTGTCCTTTGAGACCTTGGATGTACTTATCGACCTTCTCGTCTTCAGTGATATGAGGTAGCTTCAGTAGGATAGACAGGAATTGTATATTGTATACTTATACAGACTTGAGCTGTTTGATATTTGCCAGGCGGTCTCGCATGACCTTGGTGCTGTTGACAGGTTTGAATTGGCCCTTAATAGCATCTGAGAATTCACCCCAGACCTTGATTCGGCCAGAGAATCTTGTGTTCTGGATATGATTTCACCACCAGATTGCAGCATTCCCTCAGAGAAGTATGGCAGCAAATTGAACTAGTACTGCTTCATCCAAATTGGTCAGTTCTCCATACTGCTCCAATTGGAAAAGCCAAGCATCGCTAGACAGTCCTCCTCTTTGGCCATCAAAGATATCAGGCTTCTGAGGCTTGATGGTGACTACTGTCAGAGATACCATTATAGGTACAGATGTAGACTATGCAGGAGCTTTGCCCTCCTTCTTGTCTAGACATTCTTGAAGTTGGGAAATTTGGGCCAGTGCAGTGTGTAGCAGACTTTCTAGAGTCCCAGATGACTGAGTAGGGATTTGCTGTTCCTTCTCTTCTTCTTACTGAGTGTAGAGTGTGTTCTGTGGGACATAGTTGCCATAAGGGGTACTGTAGGTATTGTTGTCCCAGGCATCAGCATTGGGGTCCATAGACATGCTGTTTGACTAGTTCTTGAGAGGTTTCTTGTTTAGGCAAGGTGTAACTTAACCACTACTACCAAGTATAATGGTTCTGGTTTCTTAAATGAGGAAGCAACTTGTTTCTAAGTACTTAAAATAGCTCGAAGAGTTATTAAGAGTTCAGGAAGATCTTGTAGATTCTGGGAGAAAATATTCTGAGCTTTATTCAAGAGAACAGAGAGGATATTTATACAAGATATAAAAGAAGGATTCAGAAGAATCTGAGTAATCAATAGAAATGCCAAGAAGAAGGTTCTCGGCAATGATGACAAATAAAGATCTGCAATGTTCCATAAAGTTTCATAACTAACTAAGACTGAAATGAAAGTAACAAGAATGTTCTAGGTGTGGCTTAGTACTAAGAGATGATTTCTAATTATTCGAAAGGTACTGGAAGATTATGGAAAATACTAGAAAGAAAAAGAAAAGAAATAAACTATGCTAAAATGTTACACTGATACTGAAACCAATGAGTCCTTGGAGGAAGAAAAAGAAGAGCAATAAAGAATTTATCAGTCTTCTGTCTGCATTCAAGCTGTTCAAGGATTGAAGAATGTTGTTGAAGATAATTGTCCACTATTCTACCCTCTCACCTCTTGGCCAGCACTTCTTCCTTTTGAAGAGTGGAATAATGAAGTCACAATTCAGCAAAATGATTCATTTACCACTGGCAAGGGTACTATACTCTTTAAAGTACAGATTAGTACCTTTCTGTTACTTACAAATACTCCCCCACATAAGTGTGTTATAGTTTCATTGCATACAAATAGCTGCCCCCAAACATTTCTTGTCAGCAACATAAGATCCTAACCCTCATGACATAACCAACTGCTGGTGCAATGTCCATCACCACCAGCAAGCCAATAACTTAACTGCCAAAGCCCTCACCACCAGCAAGCCAATGACATAAATCACTGACCTGTTGCTGCCAGCAAGCCAATAGTATAGCATAAACTCAAAACACTACACCTCACCACCAGCAAACCAATAGCATACTTAGCCACATAACTTAGCAGCCACACTATACTTAGCCAGATAGCATAGTAACCAAGTTAACAACTGAACGTTCAACATGAGCGAACTTGTATAAAATATCCCCAAAGAATGAGTGAATAAACCTCAGTCAATTGGATTGCAGAAAAGTAGTTCGCAACCAACTTAAGTTTTTGAGAAACTTTGGGAAAAGACTCCAAGAGCCAAGGATAACTCTTGTTCAAAACCGCCGAAACCGCCGTTACGATATGGAAAACCGCCAGGAAAGCCGCCAGGAAACCGCTGCCAAGTTAAAGGAACGACCGCCATTCAAGTTACCAAGTCCATTGGTTTAACCGCCAACTTAAGTTCTGAAAGACAAAGGAAGTCGAGTGTAAGAACTTTGGGAAAAGACTCAAGACCGTCGCCAAGATCCCGCCACGCATTCGGACCAGCCGCGCATTCGGACCAACCGCCCATTCGGACCACGCATTCACAGACCGCATTCAAGATTCAAGATCCAAGACTACGGACCCCCCAGGAAACTCAGTCAAGAACAAAACCTAGGATACCCCGCATAGGATACTTAGCTTAGGAAAGCCAGAACAGCCGCCATTCACCCGTCGTCCCCAAGTTAACAAGTCGAACGTACGAGCGAGCCGTCGACCTCCGTTTTCTTTATCCGCCTCCGCTGCGCCACGCACCGCCAAATTCAAGAGTTACCGACCGCACATACAAGCTCCGCATAATCAAGATACAAGTCCCACGCACGTTAATCGACCTGCAGCCGCATATTGAGCCTGCGTACTCAAGTAATCGCCGCCCTTATACTTCGATTGAGCCATCGTCCACTGAATAATCGAGCCATTGGCCTCCGACCCTTTGACGACATTTCGAACGATCCGATCACGTGACCACCGACCGTAACCGACCGCGAACGCATCTCGACATATATCGCGCGCTTCACAAGTGGCACATTGAGCCGTGCTTGAAGCCTATAGATATACAAATCGCACGCCACACTATGGCACCTCATCCATCTGGGAGTATACCAGACAATTGACTTTTTCTTTTGAACTTTTCAGACTGAGGTTTATTCACCCTTGTCTCTGAGGTATTTTATACATTGTGGTTGCTATCTGGCTAATTATAGAATGCTATTTATGGTCTGTGTTTGGTCAGGGTTACAGTCACTGTCAGTAATGTTTCCTACTTCAGCTATCTGGGTTATTTATGCAAATTCCGCAGTAACAGGGTAGTTATACTATGCTAGGTAATTTTTTGCTTGTCACATTACCCCACACAATCCGGTTCACAGGACTCTTATGTGACGTCCCTAACTATATTCTTTTTTGTCGGGAGCGCCCCGATTCAACCAGTCAGCTAATATTTTCTGTGGTTTCTCGGACTAAAGTTTCTTTACCAACTGTATCGAATACAGGTATATGACGATATAATGATGCAACGATGCCATAATATCACAATTTTATTTCATGCAAAGCCTTGCTCCACCGGACTTATAAATATGAATCAGAAAAAAACCACATGTCGCATGTGCAGCCAATGAAAAAATCCTAACAGTATAACCCTACTTCTATTCAATGCGAACCATAATACGAACCATAATGCGAACCATGATACGTACCAAAATTGCTACCAATAATTGTGCTACCCGCAATTGCAGGACCCCGTACACTGTATGCGTTTCCATTGCCCTGGATAAGCGGCGGCCCACGTGGATGATCCATGACAACGTCTTCGCTTTCATCGATATCAAACTCGACACCATCACCAAGCAACAAAATTCCCCTCGCCCCCCCTGGTCGGTAGTGTCCCACCACGAAGTTATCTCCCTTGTAGTCAAAATTTGGTATCTGCCTACTCTTGGTCTTTGAGGCGACATACGCGACGCACGACGAAGCGAGGTCGGAAAACTTCACCAGACCATTTCTTTCTTCTTTGTCTTTTCCCGAGAATCCGCGTGCAAGTCCCAGAGTGAAGGGACTGTACCTCTTGGACGACAGAGCGGGTAGGTGACCGGTTTCGGCCTTCTGTGACGCTTGTGACGCGGAAAGATAGGCGAAACCCTTTCCCTCCAGCAACGTCTTCATCTGTCGTGGGGAGAGCGGTGTGGGGGCCTGAGTCCCGAGATGCGGCATGACGCCACCGGAGTAACAGGAGTTCAGGAGCAGTAGGACCCGGTCAGCTTCGATCGCCCTCAGCTTCTCGTAGAGCAGGTCTCCGTCAATGGCATGAGTGGCTAACTCCTCACCGTCCCGGTAGCCAAATGGAAGCAGGTAGGTTTTCGCCCCGTCACTCAGGCCGTGTCCCGAGAAGAACACAACAACGGTGTCCTTCTGCTCGTCGCCATCCATCGCCGAGATCTGCTTTCTGATGGCTTCCAGTTCTTCAACGATGCGTTGTCGGGTGGCATCTCTTCCGACAAGGAGCTTAACGTTCTTCTCTGGGTACGCGCACAGCGATGGCTTCTTGAGGACTTCAGCGAGCCACTCGGCGTCGTTGATGGTGCTTTGAAATTTGTGGGAGAGCTGGCCGTTCACATCTGTGCCAGTTCCGATGATGAGGGCGTGGCCCGTTGTAAAGATATTTGCCATAATTTTTTCAAGTAGTGTTTGTAGAAGTCTGCAGTGAGGTAGACGGAAGATTTGGCGGGTGAAGAGGTTTGTCCATACCCGTTCACCATATAAGTATCCAGAGCGAAGCGGACAACATCATGTGCCGGGTCCGCCGATTTCATACTTACGATGCTATTTGCTGGTGTAGAACTGATAAGCTCCGTGGAGCCCTATTATAAGTATTATAAGGGTAATCCGCTAATTATTAGGGTTATGGAAACCCAAGATTTTTCTATAAACAAAAATAGCAACGTGGTTCAGAAAAAAAAAAA
>RQIL01015721.1:0-10739 GCA_003951145.1 Jimgerdemannia lactiflua | reverse complement strand
AATCAAAAGATAAGTAAGATGGATGGAATCTATAGCAGATTATAACTTTACTATTGAGTACTGTCTAGGCAAAACCAATGTTATAGCAGATGCTCTTTCAAGAATTGAGAAAGCTTCTCAAATAGTAGCTGTTACTACTATAATCACTAATCTTAAGAAACAGATCAGAGAAGCTTATAATTCTACTCACTAAGAAATCAGTTTCTTCAAAATTTAAGTAAAGACTCTAGATTATAAGAATTGGCAAAAAGGATAACTCTGAAGGAAGAACTTATTATATTATGATAAAATAAGAATCATAATTTCTAAAAAATTAAAAATCTGCCTTTAAATTATGTAAGAGTACCATGATACTCATTTTACAAGACATTATAATTATATCAAAACTCTTGCTAATATCACATAGAACTTTTACTGGCCCAGAATGATAGATAACATTAAGGACTTCTGTTATTTCTATAATCTTTACTAAAGAAATAAGGCACAAAATCAAGCCCCTCCAGGACTTTTACAATCTTTGCCTATACCTATAAGAAATTGAGATCAAATTGCCTTAGACTTTATAGTCAGACTTCACAAAACCAGTCAAGGAAAGAATGTAATTATAGTATTTATTAATAGACTTAGTAAGCAAGCATATTTTGTGCCTATAACTACTATAGTAACTGCATCTGAAACAGCAAGAATTTTCCTTTAAGCAGTCTTTAGACTATATGGACTATCTTCAGTAATAGTCTCAGACAGAGGTCCAAAATTTACAAGTATCTTTTGGAAGGCACTATTTGGGATGATGAACATCAAGTTATTATTTTCTATTACCTATCATCCACAGATAGATGGACAGACAGAAAGGACCAACAGAACTCTCAAATAAATGCTAAGAATATTCTATAACTATAAATAAAATGATTAGATAATTATCTCCCATTAGCAGAATTTGTATACAATAATATCAAATAATCTTCTATCAAGATGATACTCTTTTTTATGAATATGGATCAATATCCAAGGACTTTAGCTACTATAGAAAAATCTATAGTTCCAGCAGCAGAAAATTTGACTATAACCATCCAAGACATAATTCTTATAGTATAAAAAGAATTACAAAAAGCTCAAGACAAATAAGTAAAATATACTAACTAGTATAGAAAAGAAGTGTTATATGATATTGGAGACCTTGTTCTCCTTGAATCTACAAACATAACATCAGTAAACCAAGCTGAAAGACCAAGCCAAAAGCTTTGTCTCAAATATATTGGACTATATCCAGTTGTAGAAATCATCTCAGATATTTTCTACAAACTAGAATTACTATCTAATATGAAAATACATAATATATTTCATATTTTACTACTCAAGTAATATACTCCAAACCAAATTCCTAATCAAGAAATATAACTACCACTATGATGGACAATAGGAATTTATTGTGAAACAAATTTTAGACTCTCAAGTCACAAAAAGAAGATGTGGTACTTCCTTAGAATACTTAGTTAAATGGGAAGGTTACTTCTTATATATTGTGATATGCACAATCAACAATACAGAGTATAAGTAACTGCTAAGATCAGATGACACATAGTGTGACAATCAAGTGAACAACCTAATGTATCAAGTGACTACCCCAAAAGGAGCAAGGATAATCTGAGCTGAAATGAGAGAACATGTTACTTAAAGGAGACCCAACCCCAGCCTTGAAACCAGCACTAAAGAATAAAGACCCACAATGCCTCCTACCCACCACTCCAATCAGACCTCCTGCCACTCTACTCCTTTGCCTAGCCTGAAGACCCTGGTCTTTGAAGCTATCAAGAAGGCTATTTGGTACCCTGATACCTCCAAACATCTGAACTTCTATACTGAGGATCTTGGGCACTTCATCAACTACTGATACATAATGACCCAACAGCTCAAAGATACTACTAAATGAATGACCCTCTGACATGACTATGAAATCAGACACTGCCTTTGCAATGAAACTCAAGAAGATGACTGGGAAGACCTCATTACTGAATTGTTAACCACCAGTTGGCTAGTCAAGAGAGCCCTCTGCATCCACCAGATATTCTGCCATATCCCCTAGGCTATAGCATATTTGCAAGAAGTAACCATTGGAAGCCTCACCCATCTGACAGTTGAAGAAGCCAACTGGGTAGAAACTGAGATAGCCAACTATATCAGAAGTAACTGCATTGCTGTGGGAAGCCAACAAACCAAACCCACTTTGCCAGATTTCCACACTACCCTCTCCAAGATAACCATCAAGGTCACCTCATGAGTCTTATGGAGATATTTGAAGAACCACCCATCACTGTTGAAGCACCTGCTGGAGCCACTCAAATGACCCACCATTCTGTCAGCCATAATTCACACCATATCATTTGGGAGCCAAATCAAGAGGAAGCTTAAGAAGTCTCTATTGTTGAAGAAGAGATTCAAGAACTCCAAGACCCTGCTTCCAAAGAAGCCCCCTCTGACACTGAAGCAGATGAGTCCTCTGAAGAAGAAGAAGAGCAACAGAGAGTTTATCAGTCCTCTGTCTACATTCAGGCTGTCCAGGGATTGGAGAATATTGTTGAAGATGATTGGTCACTATTCTACCCCCTCACCTCTTGGCTGGTGCTTTTTCCTTTTGAAGAACAGAATGACAAAGTCACACCCCAGCAAGATGACTTATTTGCCACTGATGAGGGTTACTATACCATTTAAAAGCTGATAAATATTCTTATACCAAATTCATCAGCAACCCTAACTCATATCAGAAGTGTAAACATCTGTCACATCGTATGAGTCAATGGTGCATCCGTATTCAGCATTACCATATCTGTATTCCAGTGTAAATATCCGTCACATCGTGTGAGCCAATAGCACATCCGTGTTCAGCATTACATCCATATTCTTATCCAGCAGTAAATATTTGTCACATTGTAGCCTGCAAACCAATAGCTTAACCATATAATGTAGCCACACTATAGTTAGCAACCAGATAGCAACCATACATTCGGCATGAGCAAACATGTATAAATATCCCCCCCCAAACTGCAGTGAATAAATCTCAGTCAATTGGCTTTTATCTGAATGACATCGAGAAGTCTAGTATAAGATAAATCAACTTAAGTTTTTTGAGAAACTTTGAGAAAAGACTCTAAGAGCCAAGGATAACTCTTATTCAAGGACCACTGACCACCATTAGGAATTCACTGCTATGGACTGCTGCGAACTTCAAATCATCAAGACCGCTACTAAGGAAAGCCACCAGAAACTGACTACCCCATTTAGTTAAAGGAATAACTGTCATTATATTACAGAGACTGCCAGGAAAACCCCCCCTGTTCAGTTCTAGAACTGCTGCCAAGTTAAGGAGACTGCCACCGAGATCTCGCTAGCCATACATTTGGACTGACTGCCCATTTGAACTATCACACATTTGACCTAGCTATGCATTTGGACCCCACATTCAAGATTCAAGAACAAGATCCCAGAAATCCAGCCAAGGAACCCAAGGATACCCACCATATAGGATACTAGACAATCATCCACCAGTCCGAGCAGTCACTATTCACCTGACATCAAGTTAACAAGTCAGATGGATGAGCGAGCCATTGACCTCTGTTTTCTTTATCTGTACTGTACCACGAGCTACCAAATTCAAAAGTTATCAACTGATTGACCAACTGTCATGCATGTTGATAATCAACCCACATATTTTTCCATCGATCACTAAACAACCAAGCTGTCATCATCAATCTGAATCTCTGAGCCACTGTACAAATCGAACTGAGTATTTGCACCCAAACTCATTATCAGCAACATATCAAATGATCCGATCATGTGACCACTACCCATAACCAACCCAAACACACCTCAGTTATATACTGTGTGCTTCACCAAGTGGCACAATTGAGCCGTGCTTGAAGCTTATAGTTATACAAAATGCATGCCACATTTTGGGGGCTCAACTGGGAATAGTTTTCTAAAGACTTGACCTTTTGGCTCAAGAACTCAGTAGCCATCTACATTGGAGACTCCAGGAGAACCTAGCCAGCAACAAGTGCAGAGACAGTCCTCTTCAGCAGAAAAGAAGGCTCATATCACTGTCAGGACAGTAGTCAAGATCTTGCTCAAAAATAGCAGCCAGAAAACTGAATCTAAGGACAGAAGCAATCCAGACTATGGCTTGACCTCAAGAGAGAGAAGACAACTCAGAGGACAACTGGAACCCCTTCAGCTCCAAGATCTAGAAGAAGACCTTCCTGAAGAGTATTAGACCCAAATTTATAAGAAGAACTCTGACCAGAGTGACTACATCACCACAGCCATCAATCGAGCCACTTCTCTAGACTGAGTTTACTTCGAAACATCTGAAGGAGAAGAGGACTACCACCCACACAACTCAGAAGACAAGTTCGATCCACACTACCATACAAATAGCTACCAACAAGGCAAATCAATTGTACTACTTCACAGCCACAAGGGGCAGATGAGTTCAATACCAGTTATATCAGTCTTCTAGGTCCTTCAAATACCTGGACCACTGCACCTTGGTCACTCACACCCCACTACTATCCACAAGAGACAAGGAATGATGCTTCTCTCAGAGCCTCAGCATTCAATAGCCACTATCAGTCAATTAGGAGATCACCACCTTTAAGAACCTACACCTCAGCCTTAATCAGCAGACCTAGATCCCCTATACCACCAAGACACCATTCTCTACCAACACTCCATACATTGAGTACCCTCACCAACTCCCTCTCCACAAGGATCTTCAAGGAACACTACTCCCAAACCAGACTGAGACTATGAAGATAGTGAAGATGAGCCAGACATAAGTTACCTTCAGAAGTTTCACAAAGCAGATAGTAAAGACATTAAGGAGTTCATTGGAGAAATCAAGGTGCAAGCAGCTGCCAAGTAATGGGATGCCCAAAGACAACTCAGAATCATTGAGTCACTCTTGAGAGGCCCAGCTCTGCAGAAATATAATGAAGCCAAAATTATTAGAGGAGATATTTATAGACAAGAATGCATCAACCACCTCCAGAATGCAGACTATCTCCAAAGATGTACCATCTACAAGACCTGGCTCCACATGCAGTTCAATGGACTCGAGCATCAATAAGAAGTACAGAAGGCCTTAACCTACATGACCCAAGCACCCAATGAAACCCCAAAGAGTTTCTACCATCAGATTTAAGCACAGATAATTAAGGCAAATCTACAGCCTGCTGTCCAACTGGCACTGGCATCTACCACCTTCCTCAATGGCCTATATCTGGAACTCAGTAGGCAAGTAATCAGGATGGGTTATTGGAGCATTGAGCAGCAAGTTGCTGGAGTGCAAGGATGTTGGGAGGCAGACTATAGACCAGCCCAGCAAGACCACCAAGAGCCAGCTAGAGCTGAACCTCCAAGATCTCAAGGATCTACCACATCAGAGCAAGAGAATGCATTCCTCAGGGCCTGGTTGGCCAACTATGAGAACAGACCTCTACCATCAACCCCAGTCCAATTTAGTCAACCACAACAGCAGCTACTACCAAGAGTTCAAGAGGACCCTATGACTATGCTCACCAAACAGATGAAGGACTTAGCCATTACAGTGGTATAGCTAAAGAATCAAGGAGGAAGACAACAAGATTACCATCATGACAATAGGCCAGACTATCGACAACAAGACAACAGGAGTTCTTCTCAGGCACCACCAGCTACAACTGTAGGCTTAGCTACAACTGGTCCCTATGCCTCTACCTGTTTCTACTACAGAGACCAAGGCCACATCCAAAGGCACTGCCCAAGGAAGCAAGCTACCTGATCCAATGACAGAAATGTCAATCTCATTCAGATGGATGAAGAGACTCAAGAAATGGAAGAAGAAGTAGTCTGGCTCTATAGTCAAGATGACACCTACCCATATTATGAAGCCTTCCCATCCAAGGTGACCTGGGATGCTGCCCCAGCACAGACCAGAGGATGAGGAAGACCACTAAGGATCCCACTTTCACCCCCACTACTGGTGACAGTATCCACAGGCAAGTACCCAAGGCATGGCCATTCCTCCTTGGACACCCCTCAGGAAAATGACAAGCAAATCAGAAGAGATACCCCTGAGCCTGAGGCTGGACCATCAAGAGTATCAAAAACTATCTCTCTGCCTGATCTTAAAGAAGATAAGTGCATGAGTATAGAGTCCTCAGCAGATGAAATGCCTACCAAGAATGAGAGAACTCACTCTCAGGGACCTAGACATCGAAGGAGCAGCAAACTTCATACAGCAGCCTCTCTTTGGGACCAGATCCATCAACAGAATGCAGGCCTCACTGTCAAGCAAGTCCTCAAGAATGCCCCAGAAGTTAGGCGAAAATTCCTGAAGAAAGCCAAGGAAGATACCAAGAGACTTCCTGTCCAGGGACCAAACACACAAGAGCCCAGCACTATCCATGCAGTGCATGAAAATTGGCAATAAGAATATCAATCCACAAGACTTATAAGTGGAAAAGTGCATGGAGAAAATGTCTGAATCCTTATCAATGCTGGAGCAGCAGTCTGTATCATCACTCAAAGGATATTAGAGAGAATTGGTTGGGAAATTGATGAAGGAATCAAAGCAAGAGTCATTATGGCAGATGGATCAGCATCTACCCCCCTTGGACTTATACAAGACATCCCCATTCAAGTAGGGAAAGTCTGCCTCAATGTACCTCAAGCTGTCATGACCCCTGCAACCTCCTATGATCTGATCTTAGGAACAGATTAGATGCACCGAGTTGGAGCCAATATGGACATCAGAAGGCAACTCCTAGTCTTCTCCATTCATAGACAGAAGCACAAGGTACCCATCAAGTCAAGAAGATCATCAAGGAAAGCAAGTTCAGCTCTCAAGACTGAATGGCAAGGACATGGCGACACACCCATCACTACTGAGGATAAAGATGAGAGTGAAGCAAATTTCCTGAAAGAAATGGGAAGTGACTTTGATGCCCCAAGAGATCAAGATAGTGAGCCAGAAGAACCCTTTGTTGGAGTTATTGATATCAAAGGCCTAGCTGAAAGTATTGATAAAGTCAACAATGAGAGAGCAGCACTTGAGTTCGCAGGACCATCCATGCAACCACTACCCTTACTGATAGAAAATCGAATTTCATGAGCCTTCCACCTAGGCATGTGTGAGCACTTCATCTGCTTCTATTCACCAAGAGATAATTGCAACACCTGCTAAGTCCTGGACCTTAGAAAGGTTCTGATGCCAACAATCATCAATAAAGATGAAATGAAATGAGCACCAGTCCACAGCTGAGCTCAGTCTCCAATTCCGAAAACCTTCAAGAAGACTTACCAAGAATAGTAAAAGGTTCTCTCCCACCAATCCATAGAGACTCTTACCATCAAAAGGGACAGCAACAGCTCCTATACCATTACCTAAGCCCTTCAAGTCACTCTGCCAACCTATGATAAGTATTGGAAGAGGTACCCCATCAGCAAGGAAGTTAAGGAGCGAAACAAAGGTTTTGTTAAGAAGAGACACTGCAACTGTGGGAAGACCTTCACCTGCTACTGGTGTGAACATTGAAGCATTCATCTCAGTGAAGATGTCCACCAAAGCCAAGTCAAGAGAAAGTATCCCACCCTCCAAGAATCTAGAATTCACTAGGTTTGCCAGAAGTGCAAGAAGATCAACCACAAAGGAGACTATGAAGCCAAAAACAAGACTACCATTTGGGACCTACCTCTGGAAGTCCTTGCCATCATCCACTGGTACTGCCATCCACACCAAGGTGAATAAGGAGTCAATCTTGCCTTTACCCTCATGGAAGCCCTGGACTCTCTCAGAAAGACCAGGTTCAACTATACAAGAAACCCGAAGACAGGAGCGCATTGGTTATTTTTCAAGCCAGAATGAATAGAGTTCTCACCCACGATTACAGCTGCCGGAGAGCCATTTCTCAAGACCCATCCAGTTGTCCAAGTTAAATTGCTCTCACCCTGGGCACAGCCCCCCCTTGCGCAAACAGAAGGATCAGTTGGATATGACCCCTATCTCCCATATCAAATAACAATCTGACCTAGAAGCACAAAGACCTTCGATCTTCAAATCACACTTGCTATACCACCAGAACTCTAAGCTAGCATCAAGATTATCACTGGTAGCCAAAGGAATCACTCTTAAAGGAGGAGTTATTGACCAAGACTACCGAGGTTCCCTGAAGGTTATTATTCACAATCATAGAAGGAATCACCAATACTTCAACCCCCTGAAGGCCATCTGTTAGATTCTTTTTATCAAGACCTCACAACCTACCATCCAAGAGGTAAAGCAGCTGGACAGTACCCAGAGAGGATGAGGAGGATTTGGAAGTACCATAGGAATCATCAGGCACCACCTGTAAAGGTCCATATAGTAAAAGTGACCCAGTTCAGGCAAATGAGGCCCCACATCTACCACCCCATCTGAGCAAGAGAGGAAATCATCCTGCAGCTATATCAGTAATGAGGCCTTGACATGCACCTTCTGATAGAAGCCAACAACTTGATATTCGAACCATCAATGGAGCTTTGAGAGAAGTATCATCTGCTCTTGGCCAAGGAATGAATTCATAATCAGATGTTGCTAATCTACATCCCTATCAGAAACATAGGCTTCAAGGTGATCACCATCTCCAAAGGAACAACACTGGGATATTTTGAACCACTGATAGATACTTATGAGGAAGAAGTCTATGAGTTTTTGAAAAATGGCAAGCTCTCTCTGGTGAGACTGACAGTACCAGAGAGGAAGACTCAGCAAACTCAGTAATCAAAGCCATCAATATTGAGGCAACTCTAACCAAGAACCAGCAACAATAGATACAGGAGTTGATAGAGGAGTATAAGGATATATTTATCACCACATACAATAACTTCCCACCATACCAATATGGAGAGTACTCTATATATACTAGAGACGTGAAACCAATCCAACAATGTCCCTACTGAACACCATATCACCTGATGGAATTCGAATAATAACATATAGATAAAATGCTATGAAATGGAGTTATCAGACCCTCATTAAGCCCCTGGGCTTCACCAGCAATTATTATACCAAAGAAAGGAGGATAGAGACTAGTCATGGACTTCAGAAAACTCAATGTCCATTACTGTTGAAGCACTTATTGGAGCCACCCCAACTACCTACCACCCTGTCAGCCTTACTTCTTACCATATTATTTGGGAGCTGAACTAAAAAGAAGCTCAAGAAGTTCCTGTCTTTAAAGAGGAGGTCCAAGAACTCTAAAACTCTGCTTCCAAAGCAGTCCCCTCTGACACTAAAACTGATGAGTCATCAGAAGAAAAGAAGAGCAATAGAGAGTTTATCAGTCCTCTGTCCACATCCAAGCTATTTAAGAATTAGAGAATGTTGTTGAAGATAATTGACTACTATTCTATTCCCTTACCTCTTGGCCAGCACTTCTCCCTTTCAAAGAGTGGAATAATGAAGTCACAATCCAACAAGATGATTTGTTTGCCACTGATGAAGGATACTATACCTTTTAAAGTACAGATCTGCACTCTCCTATTACTTACAAATACCCCCCCACACAAGTGTATTATAGTTTAACCCCATAACAGATAGCTACCCCCAAACATTTCTTGTCAGCAGTACAAGACCCTAACCCTCATGACATAACTAACTGCTGGTGCAATGTCCATCACCACCAGCAAGCCAATAGCAAAGCATAACTTAAAACTCTACACTTCACCACCAACAAACCAATGACATAAATCACCAAAGCCTTTGCCACCAGCAAGCCAATCATGCAGCAAGTAACCCATCACCACTGATAACATAAGAACAGCACTACACCTCACCGCCAGCAAGCCAATAGCATACTTAGCCTCATAATGTAGCAGCCGCACTATAGTTAGCCAAGGTAGCAATAGCAACCAGATAGCAACCATATGTTCAACACAAGCGACCTAGCAACCACAATGTATAAAATACCCCCGAAGAACGAGTGAATAAACCCTCAGTCAATTGGTTTGCAATACCAACTTAAGTTTTTGAGAAACTTTGGGAAAAGACTCCATAACTCTTGTACAAGTTTAGTTAAAGGAAACCGACCGCCCCGTTCAGTTCAAGTAAAACCGCCGCCAAGTTAAAGGAAGCCGCCCCGTTTAACTCAAGACCGCCACCGAGATCCCGTCAGCCCAACCGTCACGCATTCGACCCAGCCGTGCATTCGGACCACGCATTCAGACCGCATTCAAGAACAAGACCTAGGATACCCAAAGAACCCAAGGATACCCACCGTATAGGATACTAGACCGTCACCCGCCATTCACCTGTCGTCCTCAAGTTAACAAGTCAGACGGACGAGCGAGCCGTCGACCTCCGTTTTCTTTACCCACCTCCGCTGCGCCACGAGCCGTCAAATTCAGGAGAGTTACCGACCGACCGATCGACCGACCGACCGATCGACCGACCGTCACGATAACCGATAATCGACCCGCATATTCCGCCTACGTACCCAAGTAGACGCCACCTCAGTTAGCAATAATTGAGCCACGCTACGAAACCATCGTTATCGACCCAAACACCCGCCATCGACATACGAATCGAACGACCCGATCACGTGACTATCGACCCGGAGACGCTACCATTTATCTCGATATACAGACCGCGCTTCACCAAGTGGCACATTGAGCCGTGCTTGAAGCATATAGTTATACAAATCGCACGCCACAATACTTTTTTTTTT
>RQIL01015710.1:0-10741 GCA_003951145.1 Jimgerdemannia lactiflua | reverse complement strand
TAATTTATTACACACTACAATCTATACATTTCTGTTGTCCTCTTACCACATTGGTAGCCCCAGCACTCTCCCCCTACCCCACCTCTTCACTCATCTGCCCACCCACCCTGACTCTCTAAAATACTATCTCATTGCAGTCCACCCTAGCCCTACCCCTGCTCTTACTGCAGATCATCTTCACTAACTTCTTGTGACATCCTTCACCCTCACCCCATCCCCTTTGCCATCCTGCCAGCATATCCCTCAGCAGCCACTGCCATCTTGCCAACTTCTCAACAGAAGTCATCATTTTCCCTTCTTCAAACACTAACCAATGCCCTGCCATTCCTACCCACACCACAAGGACCCACCCCATCATGGTCCACTCATTTCCCACCACCCCCACCATCCTATCCCTAAGTACATCCCATTGTCCCCTCTCAGCCCTTCTATATTTATCTCCTAGGTACTTCTCCACCTCACACCAGAAACCTGACAACACCTCACACTCCCCTAGCCAATGCTCAGAAGTTTGCACAATCCCTCCAGCCTACTCAACCCCCTTATACTCCTCACACTCAAACTCTCCTCCTGCCACTAAATGATCTGATTGATAGTTCAACATTATATTCTGTCTCAATACCCTCCACCATACCACTCAGAACTTCAGAGGAATCCACTTCTTCAACTCAGCCCCCCACATCCAGAGTCCCAACCAGTCCTATTCTTCTCCAATCTCTACTCTCTGCGACCCCTCTGGCCATAGATCATTGCCGAAACCACATTGACTCTCCAACACTTCTCCCAGATCAAAGTCAATCACTGGGGTCACCCCCAGCAACAGCTTATGCCACTGCCACATCTCCAGGTCCCAGTGTTCCTCCTCTACATTGCCTTTCCACTGAAGGCCAATCCAGTGTGCTCCTTCTATCACTCCCCATCAGAATTCATAGTAGCGCAGCCTCCTACTACCACCACAGTTGACAACTGCCAGCAAGTCTCTAGAAGATCCCCTAGGGACATATTATGCCTCTCACACCTTTTGCATCAGGGGTACCCAACCCCCCCCTTGCAGTACCACTGCTCTCTTGAGCCACCAAGCCTGCAGGCAATGTAATTTCCTGGAGAAGTCCACCAAGTCTAGGCCACTACAGTTCACTGGTAAAGCAAGTGTATCTCAGCTAATTTGACTTCTTTTGCCTGCCCTTCACCAACTTGAGTAATTTCTTCACTACCTATGCCAGAAAGTCCAGATGATATGCTAGGTACCACAGCTTTAGCATCCAATAAACATTCAAAATCATTACTCTTCCAGCCAGTGAGATGTAGCACCCCTCCCAGCCTTTGAGGGCATCTCCCGACATTTGCACTCTCCCCTCCCACCAGACTTTCAGCAGCACTGATCCATAAACTGAGAGAAAGATTCTTAAGTACCAAACTGCTTCTCCTGCTGACATCACTGATCCAATGATATCTCTCCCACCAGACCATTTGCAAGCACTATAGTCTCACACTTATGCCAGTTCAGCTTTGGCCAGAGCAACCTTCATACCAGCCAACTGCCTCCTTGAGCTCTCCCACATCCTCTACAGAGCCCAGGCCCACTACCATGTTATCTGCAAAGGCACCCACCTTCCAGTTCACCCCTAACACAGTCAGCCCATCAATCTTCCGCCTGATCCTGTCCAACAGTGGCTCTAGGGAAAGAGCATACATTATTGGGGACAGAGAATCCCCTTGTGGCACCCCTCTCTCCAGCATAAATGAAACTCCCCAATGACTATTCACCATAATAGCTGCCTTGCTCCCTTCTAGCATTTGTATAATAGCCCAGCCCAGCCTCTCTGGGATCCCAACTCTTGTCAAGACCTTGCCCAGCCACACTCAGTGCACCCTATCATATGCCTTCTCCTGATCCAAGTAAACAAGTCAGCCATCCACTCCTGCAGTCCTCACTCCTTCTATGATCCCATGCACCCAGGCTGTACCATCCCTAATCTGCTATCCTCCAACAAAGCCATATTGTTCACTTCCTAAGACCTGTTGTGCCACTACTTATAAATGTGCCACCAGTACCTTCATTACCAACTTCATATCTATATCCAGAAGCATGATCAGCCTCCAATTCTTCCAGTCCTCCCTCTGACCCTTGTCCTTGTACAAGAGCACCACCAGTCCCAGCTCTTGCCCTCCTAGCTATTTTCCAGAGTCTATCACCAACTCACACATCTTCCTCATATCCCCAAGCACTCTGTCAATCCCAACCATCCTCTTCCAAAAGTCTCATGGCAGACCATCCTCTTCTGGCACTATCCCACTCTTTGTTGCTGACAGGACTCCCATGATCTCCTCCTCCTTGATGGCATGGGTCAGACTCCTCATCTCCTCCACTACCAGGGGGGACCATTCCTCCAGGTATCCCTCAATAGTGTTCTCATCCTCTCCCCCCTCCTCCTCACTCCACAGGCTACCCCATTGTCTCTAGAGTATTCCCAATATATCCTGTAGGCCGGTTCTCATTTCTCCTTCCTCTCCAATGATTCCCTACCATCTCTATTGCACTTTGCATACCCAGAGCAGTCTGGTTAGGTACTTTGTAGGCCTCTCTCCCTCCTCCAGCCCCTGCCACCTCAATCTTGCCACCATTCCTTGAATCTGTAGCTCCTCATTCTCTCCAGCAGCAATCATCAGCTCTTCAATTTCCATTCTTATCCTTTCCACCCACCACTCCTCCCCCTCCATCACATCATTTGTTGGGGAACCATGTGATTCCAGCAATAAGTCTTCCAACCTTTGTGAGATTTCCACCATCTGATTTCATCTAGCCTTCTCTTTTGACCTCCCAACCTCTCCCCAGAAAACCTGAGCAGCCACCTTCAACTTTAGTGATCTGTTGCCTACCTCAAACCCTTCCCTTTCCATCTACCAATGTTCCCCACTACCTTCTTTTCCCATTGTTCTCACACCCCTTTGTCTTTCAAGAGGGCACAGTTAAGTCACCAATGTCCAGGGGTATCTCCACTACCTCTAAGCATCCCTTGCCCTGCTACCCCCCAGTGATCTGACCAGGGGCACCACATCACTTCTAGTTCCTTCCAGACATTATCTCCCCAGTAATCCACTGTCAAAATCCAATCAATCTGCATCCCCAGACCATGTACCCAGTGAATGAAGACTGCCCTCTTCCCCTACTTCAATCTTCCAGTATCTCCCAATGCACTCAGACACTCTACTTCCTCCCATCTATCCAGCCCACCACTCCTGCCAGCTCCACTTCGCCTGCCATCAGACCGATCCACAGTCACATCTCTAATCATATTGAAGTCCTCTCTAAGAATGTCAACCCCAGCCTCTGCCAGAGCCCCAACAACCAATAGCTCCTCTATCCAATCTATTTGTGATCCCCTTTCTGCAGGACAATATCAAGACCCTACCACTACTGGCCCCCATCCTGGCCTCATCCAAGTCTCTGATAGCAATCAATTTCCCCAACCCCAAATGTTCTTCATCTCTCCTTTTCCCTTTCATATCAGAATTCCCACTTTCACTTGCCATTTTGCCATCCCTCCCCATTCCCTTGTCCAGTGCAATCTATCCTCCTCATCCTCACATCACACATCTTGCAGTAGAAAAGCATCCGCTTCCAATTCCTTAAGCCATTTGAAAATGTTTTTTCGCCTCCCTGACCCTTATAACCCATTGACATTGAGTGAAAACACATTGGTTGTACTGTTCATTTTGAAGGTGTTTGAGTTGTGGCCCCACTCTAAATCTCTATATTCTGATCCATCCTAGACAAGTCCATCTCCCTCTCAGCCTCTAACTCAACTTCCACCCTTTCCTTAGCTTCCATTTCTACCAGAATCTCCTGAACTTCAACTCTGTCCTTGTCTTTCATCATTGAGCAATAGTCCTCACAAGCTGTCTCCTACATTCCAGATCCATTCCAAGTATTCCATGCTTCAACCACTGTCCTACATGCCACCTCCTTCGGCTCTACTTCCCAAGTGACATCTATCTCATATCTTTCATCCTCCAGCAAAACTGCCAAGTGTGCCATTGCCAACTTCCCCACCACTCTAACCCTGCACAAGATATTCTTCCAGGCCTTATCATTCATGAGTCTGAAGTCAACATTCCCCAAATCTTCATCTGCTAGTTCTGTCATCATCCTGCATAGCCATGGCCTCTCACCCACACGTTTTCCTCCAGGAGTAACTGCCCTTTCCCTCAACAACTTCACCCCACTCTGGCTGGTGCTGGCTGATTCATCCCACTCCTCATCAGATGTATCCACCAAGTCCTCCCTGGCCACTCCAACCACCCTTCCTCCCAATGCTGCATCTGGCACTCCAAATGTAACACCCTTTGACCCCTTTATCACAATATCATCCTCCTCTGCCCAGGCCTATCCTGCTACCACCAGCCTCACATTCTCCTTGTTCTTATCAGTATCTCCTTCAGGTATTCAATCATCGAAAAAAATCTCCTCCTCCCTGCTCAATCTAACATGCTGGGGGGTATGTTCGGAGTGCTGAGAACCTTCTTGCCCCCTCTGCCCACCCCCCCTTGTTACTTCTTCTCCATCCCCCTCCTTCTTGTCACCTCCCTTCAGTTTCACAAGGAGCTCCCGCTGCCACTTCCTCCTCTGAGCTCTTTCCCAAATCTCCTTATCCATCCGAATTTTCTTCCCATTTACCTCCATCACCATTGTCACTTTTTCATAAGCCCTCCAGGCCTTTTCTCTTCTTTCAACCACTCCATCCAACTCCCAGAGTGCTGTCAACAAGTCCTCCTCCTCCTCCTCAGTACCCTTGACCCTTGACACCTTGCACTCAAATGGCTCCCACTTCAGAACTCTAGGCCAGTCACCTCCTTTACCAGTCGCCTCCTTCTCGGCTATCCTCAGTCATATCTCCACATCTCCAGTACAGAACATCATCCCCTCCCAAAGCTGAAATCCAATATCCACCACCTTGCCATACTCTATCATTCCCTTTCCAACTCTGTCCTTCATCTCCTCCATTGACACTATGGGAACCCCTTTAACCACCAGATGCACCACTCTCAGGTCCCAGTGCAGACACCTCGCCATCGGGACAGTGACCTTGCTAACTCATACTCCTTTAGCCACCACCACTACTATGTACTCCTCCTTAACAAACCCAACCTCCACACCTTCCAATTCTTTTAGAAACTTTATGGATTCCACCTCACTTAATTGCTTGCCTAGGAGTGCTAAAACTGCCCTAGCTGTCACCACCAGTCCCTGGAAACTCAACGTGACTGCAAATTCTGAGATAGATTTCTTGAGTAACAGTGCCACCACCAGCCCTGTCACACTAACTGCCAGGTCCCCCCTATGTGTTACTGTTGATCTCTCAGCCACCTTCTTGGTTTGATCAGTGGTCACATCTCCTTTTTTTACCTGATTCCCAGTCACTCCGTTATCAGCAGTCACACTACTCCTGCTAGCCCCACCTCCTTCCATCACTTGCATCCCTATATCTGGCCTGGCTCCCCACCACCACTAGGACTCCCCTTCATCCCTCCAACTTGCTGCCATCCATTCTTGTCCCCCCCTCCAGCCCCCTTCTTCACAGCTGCCACAAAGCTCACCAGACCCTCACTGCTCCATCCTCCTCCAGCTCCTTGTCCTCCTCCTCCTCTACTCCCACCAGTCACTCTCCCAAAGGACCCCATTCCCAGTCCATACCTTTCCTTTTCCTGCTATCATTTGAATGCTACAACAGGTCTTGACCCAGTACACCAACCAGAGGGTTGAATTACTGCCATTTTGCTAGTAGCTTTTACCAATAAACCATTCAAAAGTATGTATAAGAGTGTATATAATGTGAATGGTAGTGGAAGAAGGATGTCAAGGGAATTCAGACTGATAAACTCTCTGTTGCTCTTCTTCTTCTTCTTCTGAGAACTCATCAGTTTCAGTATTAGAGGGGGCTGCTTCGGGAGTGGGGTCTTGGAGTTCTTGGGTCTCCTCTTTAAAGACAGGAACTTCTTGGGCTTCTTCTTAATTTGGCTCCCAAATAATGTGGTGTGAAGTAAGACTGATAGAGTGGTGAATAGTTGGGATAGCTCTAGTTGGTGCTTCAACATTAATAGGTGGTCCTTTGAATATCTCTATAAGGCTCATAAGTGGCCTTGATAGTTGTCCTAGAGAGATATAGTGTGGAATTCTGGTTGGATAGGCTCAGTTTATTGACTTTCTATTGTGACCCAGTTGCTACCAATATGATTAGCTACTTCAGCTTCTATCCAATCAGCTTTCTCAACTATTAGGTGGGTGAGGTTTCCAATGGTTACTTCTTATAAATGTACTATGGCCCAGGGATATAGTGGAATATTTGGTGGATACAGAGGGCTCTCTTGATCAGCTGGCTGGTGGTTAACAATTTGATAACAAGGTCTTTCTGGTTGTTTTCTTGGGTTTCATTGTAAAGGCAGTATCTGATTTCATAGTCATGCCAAAGGGTCATCTGTTTGGTAGTATCTTTGAGCTGTTGGGTCATTATGTATTGGTAGTTGATGAAGTGCCCAAGATCCTTAGTATAGAAGTTCAGATGTTTAGAGGTATCAAGGTGCCACATAGCCTTCTTGATAGCTTCAAAGACTGGGGTCTTTAGGCTAGGCAAAGGGGTAGAGTGGCAGGAAGTCTAGTTGGAGCAGTGAGTGGAAGGCATCATGTGGTGGGTACTTTGTTCTTCAGTGCTGATTCCTAAGGTTGGGGCTAGGTTCTTTAAGTAGTGTGTTTGCTCATTTCATCTCAGATTATCATAGCTCCTTCTGGGATAGTCACTTGTTATATTAGATTATTCACTTGATTGTTACACTATATGTCATCTGATCATAGCAGTCACTCATACTCTATATTGTCAATCATGCATGTCTTATCTGCCCTTTGCAAAATTAGAGCTGTCCTCAGTGGTGAGAATTACACAGAGGTCATGGGGTCTTGAATTTCCAGAAAGAGTCTGTTGGCACATTGGCAGAGACTGGCCATCCTTGTATAGGGCAGAGGGCCTATTACTGGACTAACCATCTGGGAGAGGTTCGAATCCAGCTAGTAGCTTCATTTTGGTGTACTTCAGTCTACTAGATATCCTGCTGATTCCAGGGTCCCAAGATAAACTTCTGATGCTTAAGGCACTGGTTATTGCTATATATTATTGATAATTCAAGAAAGTCAATACAGAGATGGGGCAATGTATTTTGTCTTTACTAGATAGTATGGTTTGATGCAGTTGTAGTGTATCTTGGTGTAATATTTAACCTAGTTTATTTCTTTTTTCTTTGTCTTTCTAGTACTTTCTGTAACCTTCCAGTACCTTCCAAATGATTAGAAATCATCTCTTGGCACTAAGCCACAGCTAGAACATTCTTGTCACTTCCATTCCAGTCTTAGCTAGTCATGGAACTTCATGGAACATTGCAGATCTTTATTTGTCATCATTGCCGAGAACCTTTCTCTTGGCATTTCCATTGATTACTCAGATCCTTCTTTCATATCTTGTATAAATATCCTCTCTGTTCTCTCGAATAAAGCTCAGAATATTTTCTCCCTGAATCCACAAGTCTTCCTGAACTCTTAGTAACTCTTTGAGCTACTTTGAACCTCTAGAATTTAGGCACTTCGTCATTTAAGAAACCAGAACCATTACACTTGGTAGTAGCAGTTAAGTTACACCTTGCCTAAACAAGAAACCTCTCAAGAAACCCCTCAAGAACTACTTGAATACCAGGTCTATGGATGCCAATGACTGGGACAATACCCCTTACAACAACTATGTCCCACAGAACACACCCTACATTCAGTAAGAAGAAGAGGAGGAACAGCCAATTCCGACTCAGTCATCTGGGACTCTAGAAAGCCTGCTGCACACTGCACTGGCTCAAATTTCCCAACTTCAAGAATGCTTAGACAAGAAGGAGGGCAAAGCTCCTGCATCTACATCTGTACCCACAATGGTATCTCTGACAGCAGTCACCATAAAGCCTCAGAAGCCTGACCCTTTGATGGCCAAAGAGGAGGACTGTCTACCGATGCTTGGCTTTTCCAATTGGAGCAGTATGGAGAACTGACCAATTTGGATGAAGCAGTACTAGTCCAATTTGCCACCACACTCCTTCGAGGGAATGCCGCAATCTGGTGGCAAAATCATGTCCAGAATACAAGATTCTCTGGCCGAATCAAGGTCTGGGGTGAATTCTCAGATGCCATTCAAGGCCAATTCAAACCTGTCAACAGCACCAAGGTTGCGTGAGACCGCTTGGCAAATGTCAAACAACTCAAGTCTGTGCAAGCATACAATGCACAATTCCTGTCAATTCTTTTGGAGCTACCTCATGTCACTGAAGACGAGAAGGTCAACAAGTACATCCAAGGTCTCAAAGGACAAACCCGAGTTCGTGTTGAACTAGAAGAACCCAAAGACCTAGACACTGCAATGAAAGTTGCTGATAGGTTCGATGTCATTACCTATGGCAACTACTTCGAGCAGAAGAGACCGCCATTCAACAACAACCACAGAAGAGAGGAAACAAAGTCAGAACTGTTGGACCTGCCCCCATGGATCTAGACACCATTGACAAGAACAAGAAGAACAAGCTTACACCTGAGGAAAAGGAGCACCTCAAGAAGACTGGAGCCTGCTTCTTTTGCCAACAGCCTGGCCACATTGCTACAAAATGTCCCAAGAAGACTACCGAACCCAAGAGGATCCTGGTCCTGTCTAAAGACACTCAAGGTCACCAAGTCAAACAAGAAGTTATACTCAATTTCATGAGAGTCAACCCCAAGGCTGAGATACCTCAAGCACAGTCAGAAGGAGCCATTGGTTTAGACCTTCAATCTGTCCAACAAGTCACTATTCCTGCTCACGAAAGAAGGCTCATTCCAACTGGCCTTGCAGTCGAAATACCCAAGGAACATTATGCAAGAATTGCACCAAGATCTGGCCTCAGTGTCAAGCACTCACTGGATGTTAGTGCTGGAGTCATTGACCCTGACTTCCGAGGAGAAATGCAAGTCCTACTAGTCAACCACAAGGACCAACCTTATACTGTCAATGAAGGTAACAGAATCGCACAGCTCATCCTGGAGCAAGCCACTCTACCTGCTGTCAAGGAAGTCACCAAGTTATCTTCAACCAAGCGAGATCAGAAAGGCTTTGGCAGCACTGATCAAGTTGCTAGCATAGCCGAGAACCAAGCCAACTCAATGCTCATCTTCAAAGGTCTAGTCAAGGGCCAAGAACTAGATATTCTCATAGACAGTGGAGCTGTTGGAAATTTCATCAACAAGAGCCTCATTGACAAGCTCAAAATTCTCACCAAGCCAGCTGGCAAGAATGGTGGAGTTGTCATTGCTGATGGCACCACTCTGCCAATTGACTCAATTGCTGCTAAACTTCCCCTCAAGATTCAGAAGTACTGGGAACATTTAGATTTTGAAGTGGCACCCCTAGGAGATCATGACCTGATCTTAGGCAAACCCTGGCTTATGCGACACAACCCATACATCAATTGGACCAAGAATGAAGTTACCCTGATTCAAGATGGAGTCAACATCACAATCAAGCCAGACAAGACTCAGACAAGAACCCCAATTGCCATCCTTTCAGCAATCCAGTTCAAGAAGGCCCTCAAGAAAGCTACCTGTGCCTTTGTTGCACTAATCCGACCCAAGAAAGAAGACAAGAAGCTGTCAATTAGCAAAAGTGTCAAGCTACTGCTAAATAAGTACAAGGATGTCTTCCCAGACAAGCTACCTGGCCTACCACCTTTAAGGGACCATGACTACAAAATCAAGCTGGTACCAGATGTGGCCATCCCTAAGAAGAAGATGTACTGCATGTTACCACTCGAAATTGAAGCAGTCAAGAAGGAACTCAACGAACTTATCGAGCGAGAAGCCATTCAGCCAAGCAAGTCACCCTTTGGCTCCCCAGTCCTATTTGTCAAGAAGAAGGATGATACTCTGCGAATGTGTATAGACTACCGTGCACTCAACAAGATTACTGTCAAGAATCATTACCCACTGCCTCTCATCAATCAAATCTTTGATGCTCTCAAGAATGCCAAGTACTTCACCAAGATTGACCTGACCTCTGGGTATCACCAAATTCGAATCAAGCCAGAAGCATACCCAAGACTGCCTTCATGACACCATTTGGTCTCTACGAATTTCTAGTCATGGCCTTTGGTCTCACCAATGCACCAGCAACCTTTCAAGATCTCATGAAGACTGTCTTCAAGGACCAACTCTATATCTTTGTACTCGTGTACATTGATGACATCCTGATCTTCAGTGGCACTGAAGAAGAACATCTCAAACACCTTGAACAAGTCCTCAAGATTCTCCACAAACACAAGCTTTATGCAAAGCTCAAGAAGTGTGAATTCTTCAAAGATCAAGTCGAATACCTTGGACACATTGTATCAGCCAAAGGAATTCAAGTAGACCAAAGGAAAATACTAGCTATTGAACAGTGGCCTGTACCAGCAAGTCTCACCGAACTTAGGTCCTTCCTTGGTCTGGCTGGATACTACCACTGATTTGTCAAGAACTTCTCTGGCATAGCAGAATATTTGACAAACCTCCTGCGAAAGCAACCTAACTCTGACCTCTATGTTCCCTACATCTGGGACACCTTCTGTCAACAAGCCTTTCAAGAACTCAAGAACCACCTGACCCATGCACCTGTCCTTAGAAACATGGACCCGAACTTGAAGTTCACTGTCA
>RQIL01015699.1:0-10748 GCA_003951145.1 Jimgerdemannia lactiflua | reverse complement strand
TTTTCTATAAACTATAGCTCTATTTATTAATTATGTATCTATAATATTTACTATATTCTCATACTGCACCAGTAGTCCCTATCTACTCCTCTATCTTAATTTACTCTTATACTCACCTACTCTCTTACTTCAACTTTATTGAATATTACCTCAGAACCAATAACCCCAATATTCTCTCTACTCTTTTTACAAATAGTCTTCACCAACTTCTTTCATTGCTCTCTCTCTAGGGCCCCATCCTCTTTACCAACTAGATAATATATTTAACAGTAACTATTTCTATCTCACTATCTTCTCTCTCCTAGTTATCATCTAGCTATTTTCAAATACTACTTATCAGTAGCTTGCTATGTCAATCTATACTACAAGAACTTACTTCAAGGTGAGCCACTCATCTCCAATCTCCCCCAATATCTGCCTCTTCAATATATCTTAGCAACCAATTCTATAGCTACTGCAATATCCCTCAAATGACTTCTGATCTTTTCCTAATAACTACTAAGAACCTTACACTCTCTCAGCCAGTATTCTGGAGTCTGCAACACCCCCCCCTCCTCTTGCCCAACTCCCACATACTCCTTATACTCAAAAATACTACTAGTAATCAAATATTCTATTCTGAAGTTCAATATAATATATCACCTCAGTAATTTCTATCAGACCATCTAAAATTTGAGAGGAATTCACTTCTTCATCTCCATTCTCAGTCTCATAGCCCCTTTCAATCCCTCTTCTTACTGATCTCTATATACTACCAATCTTTTAGTCACAGATCCTACCCAGTATTATATTAATTATCTACTTCTGCCTCTATATTAAACACAATCACTGGTGAGCCTCCTAATAGTAATCTATATCACTATTACATCCCAGCACCCCATTGCTCATTCCCTATATCCTTCTCAATAAAGTCAATCCTATATATACTCTTGATCACTTCTTACTAAAAATCCCTATATTATAGCTACTGACTCTCCCCCTCTCCTATAACTACCAATAAGTTTCCAGAAGTACTCTTGGGGGCATAATGAGCCCCCTACATCTTTTGCATCAGAAGAACCCATCTATCTCTCTTCTTTAACTCCACTACTCTCTTTAGGTCACCAAGCTCTAAGGCAATATAGTCTCTTCAGAAAGTCCACTAGATCCAATCCTCCTCTTTTTACTGGCAGTGATAATATCTCTTAGCTAATCTGGTTTCTTTGATCTGCCCAGATCCAATCCTTTACCAACTTCAACAGCCTCTTCACCATTCAAGCCAGAAAGTCCAAATGATATATCAAATATCAAAGCTTTGGTATCTAGTAAATATTAAATATTATCACCCTACCTATCAGAGAGATATATCATCCTCTCTAGCTCTGCAATGAATCTCCCCAAGCCATTACTCTGACTTCTCAGGCAGCACTGATCCATATATTAAGAGAAAAATCCCAAGATAATATATAGTCTCCTCTGAGAGAACAATATATCCAATAATATCACCTCCAACTATTCTATTCCCTACCACTATTGTCTCATACTTGTGCTAGTTCAGCTTCTGCTCAAAGTACTATTTGTACCAATCTACAGCTTTCTTGAGTTCAGCTATATCTGCTATAAAACTCAGGCCAACTACTATATTATCTATGAAAGCCCTCACTTTTCAATTCACTCTCAGAATTATCAGTCTTCAAATCTGCTACTGAATCCTATTCAATAATAGTTCCAACAATAGCATATATAATATTATTGACAGTGAGTCCCCCTGGGGTACTTCTTACTCTAGAGAAAATGAAGTACTCCAATATCTATTCAATATAACTATAGCTATGATTCTCTCCAAAAGATGAATAATTGATCCTCTCTGCTCTCCAGGGATCTCAATCTTCTCCAGTCTCTACACTCTATTATATATCTTCTCCTGGTCCAAAAAGACCAGATGTCTATCTACTCTAGCAGCCCTCACTCCCTCAATTATTTCATATATCTATACTGTACTATTTCTGATCAACTACTCTCCTATAAATCCTTTTTGTTTCTCACTAAGTATCTATTATATCACCATCTATAATCTTGCCACCAGTATCTTTATTATTAATTTTCTATCTATATTTAGAAGTATAATCAGCCTTCAGTTTTTCCAATCTTTCCTCCTCTCCTTATTCTTATAAAGTAGTACCACCAGTCTCAGATTCTGACCTCTCAGCTGTTGAGATTACAGGTTACAACTTGATATAGCGCACTCAATATAGATAATTTGTGGCGCAGTGGCATTGGGGTGACATCATCAATAACCACATAAAAGCACATAATATTGGGTGATCAATAAAACATCACTCCTCTCTCTCCATCCTTCCTATTCCTCCTAAGTTCACAACAAAGATTATGAGCCCCGGTTAGCAGATAATACACACCTCTTTAGTATACGCTACACTACAATGTATGAAGATGTCAAACCCAGGAAGCCTAAGCTCAAGTACTGCGGCGCTAAGCCTGGCAAGTAACACAAGCAGAATGGGTACCAGTGTGGGTACCACAGTCCCTCCAGTGGCAGCTATGACGACAAGAAGGACAATTCCTGTCTTTGATGGTAAGGATTATGCCATATGGGCATACCATATGAGGAACCTTTTGGAGGATGTGGTCTAGAGAACTATTGGAAGCCACAGGCACAAATAATGAGATACGACCCAGCAAAGGATTGCAAGGCGTTGAGGGAGATCACGTTCACTCTATCGAATGAGCAAATGAAACTTGTTATGAATGCTATGATGGCAAACAAAGCCTAGGAGACTCTACGTGATCACTATCAACAAGCATCCGCATCCAACAGATTCCACCTGAAGGGACAATTATTTACTCTACGGATGAAGCCCAAGGAGAGCATTTAAGAATATGCCAACTGCGTCAATGATCTGACGAATCAGGTGAACTTACTTTCTATGCCGGCGAACCTCATCAGGGAGGAAGACAAGGTCCTGGCTCTTATACGAGGCCTCCCAGATGCATATAACATGGTCGTATCTGCTATGCAGGAATCCGATAAGCTTTTGGACTACAAGCATGTCGTCA
This sequence comes from Jimgerdemannia lactiflua, assembly GCA_003951145.1. Classification (NCBI taxonomy): domain Eukaryota; kingdom Fungi; phylum Mucoromycota; class Endogonomycetes; order Endogonales; family Endogonaceae; genus Jimgerdemannia; species Jimgerdemannia lactiflua. The sequence continues at coordinate 7,694 of RQIL01015699.1, read as the reverse complement.
CAAGCCTATTAAATGATGAATCGAGGCAGAACAATGGCGCAAATGAAGAATACAATGAGAAAGCATTTTACGGCATGCATGGTCGAGGCAAAGGAAAGCCAAGTAAAGGACAAGGTCAACGAGACGGTCAACATGCCAAGTTTGGTAGTAAGTGCTTCTACTGTGATAAGCCTGGACATCGCGTCCAAGACTGCAATCTAAAGAAGAAAGAAAAGAGAGACCAATGTGGTCAGGTAAACATCGTGGACACCAACAATCAGAGCGGCGATGGGATGTTTTTCACAAAGGTGGAGAGCTGCCAACATGCAAACATAAGCACGAGCGCTAACGTGTGCAGTGAAGAAGTTTGGCTCATAGATTCCAGCGCAACACAACATATGACGGCACACCACGAATGGTTCTCTACATACGAGAAGTTTGAGCATCCCATACCCATCAAACTAGGTGATAACAATGTGATCTATGCTCAGGGCAAAGGAAATGTCGGAATACACTTGCACAGAAAAGTCAAAGAATCCTCAGGCACCTTTGCAGATGTATTATACACTCTGGATATAGGCAAAAATCTCTTCTCGATAGGACGAATGATGGCCCGAGAAGACAAAGGAGTAAACATACACTCAAATGGAGTAATGGTAATCGATCTAAAGAACAATAAGAAATTAATGTATGCATCAAAAAGAGGAAATCTTTATGCAATCGATGGCATGCCGAACAGTACATTGGCACACTCCACAATGACAAATAATACCTGGCGTATATGGCACGAATGGTTAGGACACATCGGCCAGACAAGCTTAGAACGGATGATGAGGAATAGCTCGGTGAAAGGATTGCCGAACTGTACATCTCCGAATTTCTTTTGCGATGACTGCGCAGCGAATAAGGCTTCTCGAAGGTCTTTTCAGGAATGGACAAAACGAGTGAGTGGCATACTCGATCTTATACATATGGATATCTGCGGTCCCATGCGTACATCATCATATTCCGGGAAGAAGTATTTCATTACTTTCATAGACGACTACACTCGTAAGGCTCATGTATACTTCCTCTCAGCAAAGAGTGAAGCATTCGAAAAATTCAAAGAATTCAAGGCGAGCATAGAGAATGATATGAAACATTGGATAGGGATACTATGCTCGGATAACGGGACAGAATATGTAAACAAGTCCTTCAAACAATTCTTAAAAGAGCATGGAATACGACATACTAGAACGGCTCCCTATACTCCACAACAAAATGGCATGGTGGAATGGTTCAATTGAACGATCATCGAGATGGCCCGAACGATGATAAATGCAGCTGGTTTACTGCAATCCTTCTGGGCCGAAGCATTGAACACGGCGGTATACATATGCAATCGATGCATTTCTCGAGCCTTAAGTAAAGAAAGTAATGTACAGTCTAAGGATGATAACCTTACACCTGAAGAACTGTGGAGCAGATCCAAGCCTGACATCTCGCACTTATGGACATTGGGAAGTGAGGCTTATGTATTGGATAAAGGTGGAAATAGAGGAAAATTCGAGCCCAAAGTGGATAAGCATATATTCCTTGGATATGACGGATCAGCATATAGGTTGTGGAATATGCAAAAGCGTGGTATAGTCATCTCTTGCGACATTTAGTTCAAAGAGAAAGTAAAGGAAATTTGCATGAAAATTCCTATATCCATAACCAATCCAACGGTGAGTAGAACTACACCAACAGCAAGTGGAACTATGCCAATGGTGAGCGTGAAAACTACACCAACAATTCCAGCAACAATGGTACAACCTATGCCAACGAGATCAATAGCGCAAGTACCTACAAGACCCCCTGAATCGAGAATTATGGAGATTGCAAATGATAACGAAGAAGAAGACATTCCTCCGAAGAGCAAGAAAAAGTGCAAGTCTGGGATGGACAACGAAGTCCAAGCAGATCTGGGAAGTTACTGGGACCCACCCAAGTCATCTCGTTGCAAACAACATCACATGAACTACGCCTGCAAATGTGCTTACATAGCAATGACCAGTAAGCCAGCACACTATGATGAAGCCATTCATTCGAGCGATAAAAAGGAGTGGAAAAGGGCTATGGACAAGGAGTATAATTCACTCATCGAGAATGACATGTGGGACTTGGTCCCTCTTCTGGCAAATCGGCAAGCCATAGGATCCCAATGGGTGTATAAAATCAAGCGCGATAACAATGGCGGCATAGAGTGTTACAAGGCCCGATTTGTGGCAAAGAAGTATTCACAAGACTTTGGGGTCGACTATGACGAGACCTTTTCCCTGGTATTTAAGCTTACTTCACTTAGAATACTTCTTGCGATCGGAGCCAAATATGACTATGAGATACATCAAATGGATGTTAAGACAGCCTTTCTAAATGGAGATGTGGATACCGAACTATATGTTCTTCAACCACAAGGATACGAACTCTACGACAATGAGAAGGAGTTAGTATGCAGACTATGCAAAGGCCTCTACGGCATAAAACAGGCGGCGAGGCTATGGAATCGAAAGATCGACAATTATCTCATAGAAGAGAATGGGTTCAAACGATGCGAAGCAGACCCATGTATATATACTTGTCATACATCCTCAGAAATGGTGTATCTGGGAATTTGGGTCGATGATATCATTCTGGTTAGAATGACAAATGAGATTAACGAAGTAAAGGTGGCACTATACAAGAAGTTCAAGATGACAGATTTGGGTGACGCATCTTTCCTCTTGGGGATATCCATCATACATGACAGGAGTACGCGTACTATATACCTAAGCCAAGAAGCCTACATTCAGACAATACTCGAGCAATTCGGCATGAGTGAGTGCAAGCCAGTCAGAACACCGATGGAGACATCTGTGAGACTAAAGAAGTCTGATACACCCGATGAGAATGACAAAGACATTCCCTATTGACAAGCGGTAGGATCTCTTATGTATCTGATACTCGGGACGAGACCCGACCTATCATACGCAATCAACAAAGTGGCGCAATATACATTATACTATGACAACTCGCATTGGATGGCGATCAAGCACATATTCAGATACATTAAAGATACAAAGAGTTATATGCTCAATTTCAGTGATAAAGGAGTTAAAAGATTAAGCGGGAGTACTGTTACTGTAAGCCTTTCCGGCATGTGTGATGCTGATTGGACTGGAGACTTGGATGACAGAAGGTCTATGACAGGATACTTCTTCTATCTCGATGATGGTGGAGCCATTTCATGGCAAACTCATAAGCAATCATCAGTAGCGATGTCGTCTATGCAAGCAGAATATCAAGTGTTGTCAATGGCGACGAAGGAGGCCATCTGGCTTTGTGAACTACTAAAGGATCTGGGATTCACTCAAGGATCTACGACTATATGACAGGACAACCAATCCACCATTGCTTTGGCAAAGAACCCTATACATCATGCAAGAACCAAGCATATCGATATACAGCACCATTACATATGAGAGTGTGTTGAAAACGAGGCTATATGCCTGCTATATATCCCTACGGAGCAAATGGCGGCAGATTCGCTAATGAAGGCCCTTCCAAAGACAAAGTTTGATTTTTGCATGCAAGGAATGGATATAATGACGAGCGGTGAGCAAATGATGGCGAATGATGGGTAAAAATAAATATTATGGCGAAATGATGGGTAGAATGAGTGTTACGGCAAATATTTGTGATGGAAACATATAACATTGCTCAGGATTTCCATTTTTCACTACTTCCTTTACCTATTTTCATGTTTATAAGCAGGGAATTTCGACCTTTTTAGGTCATCTAGACAGCATCCCATTGGTAATATTTTGTTTTGCTTAGCTTAGCTTGGCTTTATCTCATTGAGCGGGAGTGTTGAGATTACAGGTTACAACTCGATATAGCGCACTCAATATAGATAATTTGTGGCGCAGTGGCATTGGGGTGACATCATCAATAATCGTGTAAAAGCGCATAACATTGGGTGATTAATAAAACATTGCTCTTCTCTCTCCATCCTTCCTATTCCTCCTAAGTTTACAATACCAGCCATATATCCAAATCAATACCATATTACATATCTCTCTCATCTCTTGGAGGACCACTTCAACTATTACTATTTTCTTCCAGAAGTCCCAAGGCAGCTCCATTCTCACCTGGGACCATACTCAGCTTTATAGCAGAGAGAATACTCAAAATTTCTCTCTCTAACTAACTACTTCAGGTCCTCAAGACTATCTATCAATGGTAAACACCAGTTCTTCAGAAATACCACAATGGTCTCCATCCTCTTCTCTTTTCTCTTTACTCTACAATGATCCTCATTAATTCTTCAATAAGTCTAAGATCTTCTAAACTCTAGTCACTAAGTTACTATTCTTCTCAATAATTCCTTCTCATTACTACTACACCCTCTTTACCCTCAATAATCTAGAAAGATATCTAGTCAGCCTCTCACCCTCCTCCAGCTTCTGTTATCTTAATCTTATAGCCATACTCTGAATATGAGCCTTCTTCTCCTAATGTAAGACTATCTTAAGTTCTACAATCTCCATCTATACTCTCTCTATATATCAATTCTCCTCTTTCTCTCTCTTTTATAGACTTGACAACTGTATCAATAATTGTTTTAAGTACTTTGATGCCCATATTTCTCTCTTTCTTCAAAGTCTGCCCTTTAGCTTCCCCACTTCCCCCCAGTATATCCTTATAGCATCCTTTAACTTTAATTACTGGACCCAAACCAGAAGTCTCTTCTTCCTCCACTTACAAATAAGAGAAGCTATGTTCTTACTCTATTTCTCTCACAACTCTTTATCCTCCAATAGGGTGTAATTGAGCCACCAATATTCAGACCCATCACTACTCTTCCTAAAATTTCCTTGGCCTATCATTTCTCAATAATCTGACCAGGAATACCATATCACTTCTAATGCCTTCCAAACATCTATTCCCCAAAAATCTGTTGAGAGTACTCAATTAATTCTCATTCTCAATACATCCATCCAATGTATAAAAACCTTTCACTTTTCTCACTTTGCTTCCTCAGTATTACCTAATACACTCAGTCTCTCAATTTTCTCCTATCTTCCCAGCCCCTCACTGTGGCTAGTCACATCTGACCTCCTATCTAACTGATCTATTATAGTATCTTATATCATATTAAAGTCAAGTCAACCCCAGCCTCTACCAAAGTACTACTGTTCATTAAATCTTTGAGTTACTCCACCTTCATACTTCTGACTGCTGGGCAGTAGCAAGAACCAACTATCATAGGGCCCTACTCTGGTCTTTTCTATATTCTCTATAATAGATATTCTCTCTAACCACCAATGTCCCCCAGCTTTTCTTTCTCTTATTATACCAGAATCTCAACCTTTCTATACTATTCAGCTACTTCTCTCTATTCTTTAGTCCAATTCTACTTGTCTAAGATATCTTTATAGTATACATTCTAAGGTAGAAAAAGATCAGCATCCAAGTCCTTCAGTTAAGCAAAAATATTCCTTTATTGTCTAGCTCTTATTAACTCATTGATATTCAAAGAGAAAATATTAGTTATACTATTTATAGAGATGATATTTTAAAGTTATATCTAGTTTTTCTAACTCTTTATAATTCCATATTCTGATCCATTTGTAACAAATTCATTTCCCATTCAGCTTCTACTTCAGCTTTCTCATTCTCTCTAGCCTTTAACCCTGCTAAGACCTCCTAATCTACTGCCACTACCTTCTCCACTATCTCCTCCCTGCACTTCTCATAAGCTACCTTTCATATTGTAGCACTATCTCAGGTATTCTAACTCCTAACAGCTATCTTCTTAGCTATCACTTCTAGTTTTATCTCCCTTGTAATATCTACCTCATATCCCTCTACTTTCAATAAGACAGCCAAGCACTCAGCCTTCAACTTTTCCACCATGTCGACCTCAGCCAGAATATCACTTTATACTCTTTTTTCTATAATACAGAAATCAATCCCACTCAATTTCTCACTCACTAAGTCTGTCAATATCTTGCATAGCCATTATCTCTTACTAAAGTACTCTCTTTTTGATATTACCAGCCTCCTCTCTGCCTTCTGTTCTACTCTCTGTCCAATACTACCTATTTATCCCACTTCTTCTCTGAGATATCCACTAGTTTCTCTTCTGTTATTCCAATAATGAGACCCCCCCTGAGCTGTATCAGAGATACCAAACTGCATCCTCTATATGCCCTACATTATGATATTCTCTCTTTATTACTGCCTACTATTATTGAAGAGCTGAAACTTATCTCTTTCTTCTCAACTACTGCCTTCTTATCCAGATCAATAAAGAACCCTGGTTCATCCTCTCTAATAATTTTTGTCTGGTGAAAGACATATAATAAATGATGCAAACCATCAGGCCCACTTAGCAACTTCTCTCCAACTAGCAATCCACCATTCTCTTCATTTCCAGGCCCCTTCTTGAAACTTACCAGAAGCTTCTACTATTGCCTCCTCCTCTGCTCCTTCTTCTAAGCTATCTTATCAATCTGGACCTTTTTGCCATTCACTTCCACTATGACTTAAAAATCAACCAAGCTTTTTGTACTCTTATAGTACCATTAAAAATCCTCTTCATTCTTCTCTAAATCTTACATTCTTGATACCTTGCACTCAAACTGATTCTACTTTAATATCTGAGACTAATTCTCAGTCTTCCCAGTTACCTCCTTACTAACTACTTACAATCTTACCTCAATATCTCTAGTCTAAAACTTTGTCCTCTCCCATAGCTGAAATCTGATATTCACAACCTCACCATACTCCCTTATTACTACCTCAATCCTACTCCTCATCTCATTTATTGATACCATAGAGATATCTTTTATCATAAGCTATATCACCTTAGGATTTCATCTTAAATATCTTGATATTAGTACTCTAATTTCTCCCACTATTATACTCTTTGTCATTATAGTCACCAGATACTCCTCTTTCACAAAATCCACCTTCATCTCTTCCAGCTCTTTCAAAACTTAATAGTCACTATATCTATCAGCTATTTGATTAATAAACTCAATAGCATTTTTGCCATTACCACTAGTCCTCAGAAACCTAATGTGGCTATAAACTTTGAAATAAACTTCTTGAGTAATGGGGTCACTACCAGTCCTGTTACACTATCTGATAGATTATCTCTATGCAATATACTCAAGCTCTTAGGAACTCTTCTATTCTCATCAGTAGTTATATCTGGATTTTTCTTCAGATTTCCCATTATGCTACTATTAGCAGTCCCACTGCTATCTCTAGTTATAGCCCTGCCAACCCTCCTTCTCTCTATACTAAGCAGAGCTTCACTGGCTCTCTTAATCTTTCTCTTCTCTTACCAATCTATGTTCAACCATCTTCTCTTCCTGCTCTATCTCTCAACTTCACCACAATAGCAAAACTTACTGATCCCCCACCTTTTACTTTCTTACTTACTCCATTCTTCCTATCCAGCCTACTGCTACCACCAGTCTTACCAAACAGTCCTATTTCTAAACCATACTCTCTTTTTTTATACTGTTAACCAAATGCTTCACTATCTCTCACATCTATATATCTACCAGAATCATATATCATTATTATCACCTTAGTAGCATTCTTTAATAAAATATCAAAAAGTATATCAAAAGTATGTAGAAAATTGGTATAATATAAATATTACCAGAGAAAGGTAAAAATAATACTTTATTATAGTT
>RQIL01015688.1:0-10748 GCA_003951145.1 Jimgerdemannia lactiflua | reverse complement strand
GCGTTCATCGTTGGGGTTAAGCCGGCACCAATTTTTAATAAAGGAGAAATGATTCAAAATGGTAGGTTACATAGAAATTGGTAAAAAGGGGCGAGTGATGACTTACTATTCCGCCACGGGATGATCTCTTATCCGACAGACTTATTCGTGGAGCCAACGCAATGTAGTATTAATGGCTGCACATGGGAACATAGCATATTCTCGCTGATGGGAAAAAAAAAAGGTGCGGTGCTTGAGGATGCTGAAACACATGCTATGTGATACCGAAACAGACGAAAATGAGATATTGTATACAGCAGCTATTAATAAATTGGCTTCTTCCCAGTGCCTTGGATTGGGTGCACTGAAAAATATCCAACCGGTACGGACAGTAGACGCCCAGCAACTTATAAAGCAAAATAACTCTGCCAGCCTCGAGAAAATGTTCCAAAGTTCGGCTACTCTCAATCCCTGTCCTACACATTAATGTGCATACAAAAATGTATGACATTCTAGGTAAGAGGCATACCGTCTAAATTTGAAGGCCTACCCCGCCCTGTGAGAGCGACACGACAACATGACACTTTAAACCATAGCGAAAATAATGTTGGGTTTATATGAGGTCGAAGAGATGAAACCGCTGTAAATAAATGCACAAAAGAACACTCGAAATCATAGAGACATTAAGGTACTAATTATCAAGGATTTCCTGGAAGACAAGACTCAAAATCATGTCAACTTTGGTGTATGAGGATTCTAGTGAAATTATTTCTCCCGTAAGAAATGCACCTCGTTTTGGCTTGTGCAGCGGTGCAGGATGGAGATACCGAAAGTTCAGGGAGCCATCATGCATAATTTTTCAATACATGCGTCTGGGTGTGGCAGTTTTCAGAGTTTGGCACCAATAATAAGGGGCAACGATCATTGTAACGACTTAGATCACGTAATGCATTTCCACGCGTAGAATGCGTATATACATATTAGCGGCCCCCGCAAAATCTTCCTTGCCCGCCGCAAAGTATGAAATCCTTCTTTATTCTTCGCCCCCCGCAAACGCATGAAATCCTTCTGTATTCTTCGCCCCCATCGAACGTGTGAAATCTTTATATATATTAAATCTTTCCACATTCCTCCCTCCATGCAAACGTATGAAATCCTTCTTCATTCGGAAAAGCATGAAATTTTTTACATTCTTATCTCCCCCGGAAGCGTATGAAATTCTTTTACATTCTTCGTCCCTGAAAACGTATGAAATATTTCGTCTCTCGCAAAGGTGTGAAAGCTAACCATTCAAACTCGAACTCCGCCCCTTCATCGAACTCTCCCAGCTAAGCCTGGCCTCGGCTAACTCGATCGTTAAGGCACGTCAAGGATCGTCAAGGCTTGTCAAGGCTCATCAAACTTCCCTATTCTTTGCCTCCTTCGCAACTCAATGACGCTCACGCATGTAAAGGTCAGCTATTGTGAAGGCCCTTCCACCGCTGACTCTGCATTCGAGAGTACATGCTGTGCTCTGCATCTATCCTTACAATTGCAACTCAAGGTCAGTTTTTCTTTGCCATCGTCCATCATCGCGCCATTTATCATCCGTCATTTTCATATTATTGCCAGCCTCTTTCCCAAGGAATGAATATGTTATAATGTGAGGATATGACAATAGTACAATTTTTCGCTATTCCAAATGGCGCTTGTTACCGCGAGGGGGGATCAAAATCGCTTGTTTAGAGAAATGGAGCGCCACCGAGATTGGCGACGGCGACCTGATCACAAATTCCAAAATTGGTCTATTGGTAATATAATAATTCCAGTTATTCTTATGGCTGATGCCAGGATTTGTTTTTGGAAATATCCACATGTACATAAGTGTTTATTTTCATACAGAGAGGAACTAAAACAAAGTAAGAGAGGAAACCAAACAGCGCCAAATAATTCAAAAGAATCTCCAGCAAATATACAAAGATAAAAAATTCAGCAAAAAGAAAGAAACTGAACGAGTAGAGAGAGAGCGAATAGCTACATAGGAAACGTCAATGTCTCTACGCAACTAACACACCCTCGAACATATTGTGCTCGACAAATGTATATATACGTGTATATATGTATTTGGGAAGGAAAGGGCTGTAAAAAGAAAGGGCAGTAAATTCCGCCCAAATAAATGTCCCAGAGAGATGAAGAGTGAGGGAAGGTGAGAGAAATAAGGGAAGGAGCAGCAGAGATGTACCGAAAGGGAAAAGGCAGCGCGAGCGGCGCAGGGTGAATTAGGGCGACGTGCAGTCAGCCCAAAAAGGGACGCGCGAGCTGCGCGGTAAAAAGGCGACGAGCGGTCGCGGAAGGCAGTGAGAGAGAGAGAGAGAGGGCGACGTGCGGTCAGCCCGAAAGGAAGACGCGCGAGCGGCGCGGTAGAAAGGCGACGAGCGGTCTCGGAAAGCGGTGAAAAAGAGAGAGGGCGACGTGCGGTTAGCCCGAAAGGAAGGCGCGCGTGCGGCGTGGGTGAAGCGAGGGCGGCAGTGATGGAAGAGCCGGGGGCGGCGGGGAGGCGACGAGCGGTCAGCCTAAGAAAGGGGTGCGCGTGCGGCGCGGGAGAGGGAAGGGCTGGGATGGCGGAGGAGCGGAGAGAGAGAAAACGTGAGATGGGCATATGAATATAAGAGCGAAACGCATCGCTTGTCCAACGGCCCAAAACCAGAATCTCGTAATCCGACAGCCCGGCTGCCGCAGCATCCGGCGCCGATCCGAAAACTGTGCCCGGCGTATAAGCGGGGGTCAAGACCAATACGGGGTAAAAGGGAACGTAAACGGTCAACCAGCCACCGGCGGGAGAATGCTTGCTGGCCGGGTAATGAAAATAAAGGTGTATGATTGGCTGCCGGGAAAGAGAGGTAGAGGCGCTGGAGGAGGGAAACGGCACAGGGCAAGTCCGGGGCGGGAATGTGGATGGGGACGCCGCGGCGAAAAGGGTCAGTTTTGTAAAAGGGGAGCGTCAGAATGATGTGAGAGGGGTTGGCGATGGAGGGATGAAAGGTAATACAGCCCTGAGAGGTATGTATGAGGGGGTCAAAGGGGTGGTCCCATGTGATCTCGCCCGACATAAGGAAACAAAAATATGCAAGAGTGATGGCAGCGGCGAACGTAAGGTCGGGAGCATCACCACTCAACCGGAGGTGCGGGAGCAGTCGCCGAAGACAGGAGGATGTCAGAGGAAGTCGAGGACGAACAGGCCGGGTGCCTAACCATCGTTTGACACCACGCAAAACCCTCGGAAGTTGCTGGAGACCTAACAAGGGGTCTGGCAGGCCGGAGTCAATGTGTAGAGACCGGACGGCGGAAAGATAATTCTTGATGGTGGCGGGCGTTAGCCGGCGGAGGGCCATTGAACCGACCCATCGCATCAGCACTAGCTCGGACGCGGGGAGGGCAGGTTGGTCGGTGGGAGTGTAGTGGAAAAAGTTCCGCTGGCCAGAGGAGTACGTCCGACACGTAGATCTTGCCAGGCCGAACCAAAGGAAGAAGGCCACGAGGGGTGGAAGGGGGGCACGGCCGTAGACCCAATTGGCGTTGGGTGAGAGGGGCGAGAGAGCGGAAACGAACGAGGTCAGCGCGTGAGAGGGCGTTGGCTATGCCGTTGTCTTGAGAAGGGACGAAAACGGCGCGAAGTTGGAATGCACAATGTGCCATCAACAGTGAAAGATGTCGAAGGAGTTCAAGAAGAGCCGGGTTAGTGGTGGTGCCAGTGTTAATGATGTAGAGGACGGCTTGGTTGACGGTGTGGAGCAGAATACGTTGGAATGACCAAGACGGACCCCAGGTAGCCGCGGCCAAAACGACGGCGAATAGTTCTTTAAACTGAATATCCAAAGATTGCATGGATGGAGACCAAGAAGATAAAAACCATGCGCCGTTGAAATATGCACCCAGGCCATGTTCGCCGCTGACATCCGTCCATAAATGACCGTCCGGGGCGGCAGTCCAATCCATCGAGTGAATGACCGAGATACCATTCCATCGAGGTAAAAACGTAAGCCACCATTGAATGTCAGCCCGAAATTCATCATCGAGGTCGATAATGAATTGATCCCCTCCTAGATGGTTGATAAACGACGATGAAATGGCCGGCCAGGCGGGACGATCTTGCAAGCGAAGCTCAGAGAACCAATAAGGGATTGGAGTTGCGGTCGAGAACAGGAATGGCGGGAAGTCCACTGGAGAAGTTCGGCCATAATGTCAGTGAGTTTACCAGCTGGGAGGCGGGCTTCCATGGCGAGGGTGTCCAGTTCAATGCCAAGGAAGGTAATGCAGGTGGAGGGGCCGACGATCTTATGTGGTTGTGTCGACCAACCGAGATGATGGCATAGGCGAATGAACCATGAAAGGCTAGCAGATGCGACGGAAAGGTTGTCAGCCGGCGACGCTAAGAGAAAGTGGTCGACATAGTGAAGGAGGAATAGGAAGCCTCGATGGTGGGCAACCAGGTAAGAAACTCGGCGAAAATGTTGAATAGAAAGGGAGATGAGCTGGCGCCGAACGGAAGGCAGCAATCGAAATAATACTGGCCCAGCCATTCGAAACCGAGTAATTCCCAGTCGGAGGGGTGTGCGCGTATGTGGAGAAACGCGTCAGCAAGATCCACCTTCGACAGCAAGCATCCACGGCCAAGTCGTCGAATAAAACCCAGGCCATCATCGAAGCGAATATACGACATGTGGAATGCATCGGAGTCAATGCCAGCGTTGACGGAAGGCCCGTGGCGTGGCCAAGAAAGGTCGTGAATAGGCCGCCATTTGGAAGATGAATTCTTCTTGGCAACCGCGCCGAGAGGAGATGAACGAAAGAGAGGGAAAGGTGGTGCGGTAAACGGGCCGCATATTCGACCAGCAGCAACCTCGCGTGAAATGTCAACAGAGATAGCGTCGGCGTGAAGCAGTGCGGAAGGATGGTTACAGAAGATATGACGGCGTCGAATGCCATCAAATCCCAAAAGGACTCTCTGTGAGATGGCGGCGATGATGGCGCGGACGAGAGCTTGGTCCGGGTAGGTGGATAGGGCATGAGACCAGGCAGTCAACTGAAGGGCCGGGGGGAGAGGGGGGAACCTGGCTTGAATGGCACGAGTGGCGGCGTCGAGGGGTGCGGACAGAGGGCGGCGAAGAGAGGTATTTGGTACGGAAGGGGGTATAGAAAGGGAAACGGTGTGCCGTGGAACGTTGTCGGAGGCAAAATCCTAGGGGCGCTTAGCGGGGTTGTCATGGCAGTCGTACAAAGGGTGGCCCAAGCCGCACTTAAAGCAGACGTGGGCGTACAGGCAACCGCGACGGCGGCAGCCCGGATCGCGCATCGGAGAGCCGTCGGAAAGCATGCCGTTATAATTACGGCAGATAGGAGGGCTAGGACTGCGGTTTGGACGAGATGAGCGAGACATGTTGCGGAGGCGGGACGAGCTCTTCGAAAACGAAGTGGCGGTGGCGGACATGAATAGGTCGGGATCGCGTCGAGCCCAACGCAGACACCATTCAACCGAAACCCTGTTGTTGGCAACTTCGGCGATACGTTTGGTGTGGAAAGCGATATGGTAATCGAGAAGAGCATGCCAGAGCGACATCGAGGCCAGGGAAATAAAATCGACGGCGTAAGCCAGAAACGAAGTAGGCTCCGTTAACCCCGGGTGAGCGTCATGGACGATGCCAAAATATGTCAGCAAGCTGGAGATAAATGAAGGAATATCCGGGAGGTCCTTGGACAAAGATGTCGCCCGCTTAGTAACGATACAGACGCCGGAGTCGTCAAACGATTCGACGAATTGGGCCTCGTGTAGCGGAACTCCGGAAGCCGAGTGTCGTTCCAGCAACCGGCCAAGCGAAATGGCGAGAAACGAATTGTCAACCACCGCGGCTAGCTGGCGCTGATTGACGTGGCTGTATTTCAGAGAGAGATTGACGCCGCGTACGATGGTCTCTCTCTCTCTCTCTCTCTTTCTCTCTCTCTCTCTCTCTCTCTCTCTCTCTCTCTCTCTCTCTCTCTGGCCGGTAGATGAAAAGAGGGGAACTCACCGGAAACGACATTAATGCTTTTGGGCGGTACCGCCGGTGAGGGAACAGATCCGAGAGCGGAGGAAAGAGATGCAGCGGCATGATCGAGAAAGGCACGGTTGGCGGTAGAGTGTCGCGGCGGTAGGACGAACGTTGGAGGGTCGGAGATGTGACCAGTAGGGCCGGATGCAGGGACGGTGGGGCCGGCCGTGAGTCGGACTGTAGAAGGTTGGAGAGGGCGTCGAGGCGGCGGTCTTGTGCGGCAAACCGGTCCATAATATCGTCCAGGACGGGAGAGGGCGTGGTACCCGAGGCAGGGCGCTTGGAAGCGGCGCGAGTGGAGATGCGGGTGGAGCGGCGAGTAGCTGGGCCCCCGGCGTCGTCTTGTAAGTCGAAGTCCGGGGCTTGAGGATCCGCAAGAAAGGAAGCCACGGCAGCTGCGTCGGTGTCGTCGTTGGTAGAACCATCTTGAAGGAACCGTAGTACCCGCTCAACGAAAGGAATGTCCCCGCGGTGAGGACAAGCTGGCGAACCGATTTCATGTTGGCCTCGAGATGAGGGGTCGAACCGGCATAAAATGCAGGTGTTAGCAGCGTAGGGCATTATAGTAAAAGCGATTCGGCGAGCGGCAAAATGGGGTGAATATCGCGAATGCGAAGGGTGGAGGTTCAAGCGGTCAAACCAGAATAAGCATCAAAGGGGAATGTCTAGATAACTCTACGCTATGTCATTTAGTCCTATCGGCGCGGCGTCTAAAACCGGCGTACAAATGTGCATTGTGAGACCTCTACGCCCGCTCTAACCCGACAACTGCAAATAACCGCCGCTCAATCCTCACCCGGCGGCCGCCCGTTGCATATCCATTGACCAGTAATCTCACTAGATATTTCAAATGGAATCTGAAACAGTGAGAAAAATGAGCTGGGATGGAAGCTGCTAAACAATAAACAGACACGAGACAGAAGAAAAAAAGCAAATAAACACAAGAACACATCAGCAACCTCGTCTCTCCTTCCTCTCAGCCTCCAACACGTCCCACGACTCTTCCGTCACCAGATGACCCTCGCAAGAGATCAAATATTGGTGGCACGCACGTCACCTAAGAGGAGGATGTTGTTGAGATGAAACACATCCACCTTCTTCATTCGTTTGCTCGCGGTATGTTCTCCCACCGGAATGATTCCATCACATGGTTTCCATTTCTCCCATATACACCTTTCGCCACCTATTTTCCTCATCCACCTCCATCGTTTCCTCTTTCGCTGGCGATGCCTCAACCACCTCCATCACCCCCTTTCCCGGCGATCTTTTTTCCGCCGACGGCGCCCCTCTCCACCATTGTAACAGGCTTTATCACGGCTGTCTTCTTCGACTTTTTCACCTTTTCTGGTACGGCCGTCTCCCCCCCTGCGATCTCCACGCCCCTGTCCTTGGGCGGCCTCCCCAACCTCTTCTTCGGTGCAGGCTCTGTTACTCCGAATCTATCATCCTCATTACCTCCACCGACAGCGCTCTCTTCCTTCGCTTCCGGTTTTCTCTTCCTCTTGCCAAGCGTTGACGTGTTCGTTGCGCCATCCTCAGGCGTCTCTCCCCCGGTTTTATCCGCGCTCCTATCCTTGGGCGGCCTCCCCAACCTCTTCTTCGGTGCAGGCTCTGTTACCGCGAATCCATCATCCTCATTGCATCCACCGATAGCGTTATCATCCTTCTTCGCTTCCAGTTTTCTCTTTCTCTTGCCAAGCGCGGACGTGTTCGTTGCGCCATCCACACCCTCCTCCTCAGGCGTCTCTCCCCCGGTTTTATCCGCGCTCCTATCCTTGGGTGGCCTCCCCAACCTCTTCTTCGGTGCAGGCTCTGTTACCGGGAATCTATCATCCTCATTACCTCCACCGACAGCGTTCTCTTCCTTCTTCGCTTCCAGTTTTCTCTTCCTCTTGCCAAGCGCGGACGTGTTCGATGCGCCATCCACACCCTCCTCCTCAGGCGTCTCTCCCCCGGTTTTATCCGCGCTCCTATTCCCGAACCTCGTCTTCGACGTAGGCTTTGTGACCGCGCACCCATCGTCCACATTACCGTCTCCGACAGCGTTATCTGCCTTCTTCGCCTTCGGTTTTCGCTCCTTCTTGCCAGGCGCGGACGTCTTCGTTGCACTACCAACACCCTCCTCTCCGCTCATCTTTATAACCTGGGCTTTTGGCTTCCGACCTCTCCTCCCCAGTTGCGGCTTTGATTTCGTCAGCACCCGATCCGGCGCAATGTCTTCCCCTTCTCTCTCCACAGATGATACTTGACCAGCCGACCCAATATACTTTGGTAGCGGCGCAGCCCTCGCACGCCCTGGTTCAGATGTCCCCGTGTCAATGGCTCCATTGCTGGAACTCCCCTCGCCGTCCCAGTTGTCGACGGTAAAGCGGGCGCGCTTCCTCGCTGAAACAGTCTGCTTAGCCTCGATCCTCTCTTGCGCTCGTCTCTCCACTCGCTCGGCCTCTATCGTAGCCCACGGTACCTCCGTTACCACATTTCCACCAACAGTCTCCCGCTCTAGCGCCGTCGAACCCTCCTCGCCGTCCCCATCACCGTTCGCGCCGGAGCCCAAGAACAGATCGCACGACGCCCACGCGAAAAAAAGAATATTCTTCAGCTGCAGGACGTCCTCCTTTTTCCTCCTGGCGCCGATCTGGCTCATGAGTCTAAACTCCTTCGTAAGCTCCGCGCACCGTGAAACATTCTCCGGGCTAACGAAATCCATGGCGCATTTGACGGCAGCGGCATAGTTGCATACCTGGTGCGCGCAACCGGCTGGGATGAAAACGGCGTCTCCCGCGTTTTGGTAGATGCGCCAAGGGCATACTCCGTACTCTTCACAGAGCCGCTGTCGGAGGGAGGCGTCAAGGTAAATCCACTGGTCGTGGACTGGATCGACCAAGTCGTTGTAATTTATCTCTCGAGCGTATGCGGTGAGGAACTCTTTAATTTTCGGTAAATCTTCGGCCCGGAAAATGTCCCATACGGCGGCCGCCACCTTCTTTTGCTCCGACGTTTGGTCTACGGGCGACGAGTAAAACATGACATTGACGGCGTCCGCCATGTCGCAGTGCAGATTTGTCGTACCCTTGCCTTCCTCGCCGTCGTCTGACCCGTACGCTATGTACATCTTGGGTCCTAGGTCTGGTGGGACGAAGGTGTCCGGTAAGCGGCTAGCTAGGTTCAGGACGCCGTTATCGCCTGTGTAGTCCTTGAAGGGGAGGACGGTCATGAAGTCATTGAAGAGTTCCGGGAATTCGTCTCTGAAGTCGTCTCTCGGAGGCCAATCCTATACGTTAAATCAATCAAATATCTTATTATTAACATTACACAGAATTCAGGACTTCCGATGTTTACAATTCTTATTAAATGCACAACAACCACCATCCAAACTCTACTACTCACCTTCAATTTTAATACCTTATACTTGCCGTCATCATGTTTGTCTCTCTTGGAGACGTCATCAAATCCCCCAAAGAATTCTGCTACGGTACTGGGTTTGGTGATTCCGGTCTCGCAGTCGACGACGTTGACTTTGCGTGCGCCGTACTGCTTAATGAAGTATTCGGGCGACCAGGTTATCCTACTCTCATTGAGCACGTCCTTTATCACGATGGCTTCTCCTTGGCGCCAACGGTCCTGGAACGTTGCCAGTGAAACTCTGGTGGCCGACTCGTTGAGAAACGGAAGTGAGGAGCATGACTGCGGATGTGGTGAAGGTTGAGATGTTCCCGGTATGTTATCGAGGCAAGACCTGGCCACGAGCGGGGTGACGGTGCCTTCCAATACCACGGTTTCCACCACCTCCATGTCCAGCTCTTCCATCGCCATCTCCTCCCTTCCGCGCTCCAATTCTTGCTGAAGCCTACACTGCGTCTCGACGGCTTCCAGTCTCTCCTTCGAAAACTTCGTTATACGAAGCATCTGCGCTTTGGTGTGGTTCTTTTTTGAAGAACACTTATCGAAAGAGTATCTCGATGCACCACCGATGCTGCCTTCGACCCATGATTCGTGGCAATCCAGACAGATTTGGACACCGCACGACGAACAAGTCCAATATGAATTGAAAATTGACGTGAGACAGTAGTCGCACGAGTCTCGCACGTATGGCGTCGGCAACCTCCGGAAGCAGTCATTGCCCCTGAGATGGGCCAGCTCCCTGGCAAGCATTGCTTCTAATGGCCCAGAGATTGTGCGCACAATGAAGGTTTCGACGGTGTGCGCGGGTTTCCGATCGCTCGACCGGTTGGGTTTCCCGATTCGATATTGGGGGTCGCGCATGGTCGACGACACAAATATCGGAATCGGCCCCAAGGTCTCGTTCATGGTCCCCCTTAGCTTTGGGGGAACGGTGGTTGCTCCGGTCGCTCGAATAATCTCGAAAGCCCGGAACATCTTGAAAAGGCAACTGTTGTCGCCAGCGACTTTCCTGGTACAAGCGCGACATCTGTCGAACCTCTCGTAAGTTTTACTTACGCACCTGTTTCTCTGAATATGCCAATCCTCTGGTGGCACCCTCCTCGCGTCTTCAACCGCTTGCTGGTGTGTCAAAACGCGTGAAGGCGGGGTGTGGTCGCGTGTTGATTGTGCCATTGAATCTTCTGACGGTGGGTTATGGTTCGTTGCCGTGGTTGGGCTATGTGCTGAGAAGATAGGTAGGCTGGGAAAGATATAAAATCTCAAAGCGCTGGAATCCTGAACGCGATGGCATATAAACAGAAA
>RQIL01015677.1:0-10749 GCA_003951145.1 Jimgerdemannia lactiflua | reverse complement strand
CTTCTCTATAGGCTATAGTCACATTTATTAACTATCTATAACATCAAAGGTGTCCTCATACCACATTAGTAGCCTCTTCCCAACTCTATTCTATTCCACCCCTACTATTGCTAGCCCCTCTACCCCTACTCTCTCAAACACTACTTCACTACTCTCAACTTGTATCCTCCCCTCACTCCTTTCATATATGGCCTCCACCAACTTCCAACAGTGATCCCCCTGTGGGCCCCATCCTTTCTGCCACCCTACCAACAAGTCCACCAATAGGCCCTCCCACCTCACTACCTTCTCCTTCTTGGACATCAGTCTACTCTCCTCAAACACTGCCTACTAGTGACCAGCGAGCCCTACCCATATCACTAGCACCCCACCCCAGTGTGAGCCATTTATCACCCATACCCCCCAGCATTCTCTTCTTTAACACCTCCCAGTGACTAATTCCCTGGCACCTATAATCTCCACCCAATCTACCTTCTACCACCTCTCAGAACTCAGCCAGTACCTTACACTCTCCTAGCCAATATTCTGGAGTCTGCATCACCCCCCCTTCCTGCTCTACTCCTCAATACTCCTCACACTCAAAGTCCCCTCCCAGAACTAGATGACCCAACCTGAAGTTCAATATCACATTTCGCCTCAATACTCTCCACCACACTACCCAAAACTTAGGAGATAGCTACTTCTTCATCTCTATGCCCAAGGTCTACAGTCCTCCCCAGTCCCACTCCTCTTTGATCCCCACTCGCTGCCACCCCTCTGGCCAAAGGTCCTGCCCTGTACCCCCCTGACTTTTCACCCCATCACCTAAATTAAAGTCTATTGCTGACACTCCACTCAGTAGTAATCTGTGCTACTGCTACCCTTCTCTCTCCTGCTGCTCCACCACAGTATGGCCCTCCCATCTAACACCAATCCTATGTACTCTCTTAGCCACCCCCCACCAAAACCCCCTATATCAGAGTCTTTTACTTCCTCCCCTCTCCACTAATGTTGAAAGATCCCCAGATGACCCCCAGGGGGCAAACCTCACCTTCCACACCTTCTGCATAAGTGGGACCCATCTACCCCCTTTCAGTATCACCACTCTCTTCAATTACCAGGTATGTAGGCAATGCAGATGCTTTGGAAAATCCATCAGACCCAGGCCCCCCCTCTCCACTGGTGTCACCAAGACTTCTCATTTGATCTGACTTCTGCGGCCACTCTCTCACCAGTTTCAACAGCCTCTTGACCCCTATGCCAGAAAGTCCAAATGGTATATCACATACCACAGCTTTGGCATCCAGTAAATGTTTAAAATAGTCACCCTCCTAGCCAGGGAGATATGTCTCTCTCCTCAGCTCCTCAGCACATCTCCCCATACTCCCACTCTTACCTCCCACCAGGCCCTGGGTAGGACTGACCCATACACTGAGAGAAAAATCCCCAGGTACCACACTGTCTCCCCAGGGGGGACAATTATACCAATAATGTCCCCTCTAACCAGCTCAATCCCCAATATCATTGTTTCATACTTATGCCAGTTCAACTTCTGCCCAGAGCACTGTTCATACCAACCTACAGTCTCTTTAAGCTCAGCCACATCTGCAATAGTGCCCAAGCCCACCACCATATTATCCACAAAGGCCCTAACTTTCCAGTTTATGCTCAGTACATTCAGCCCTTTGACCCTTCTTCTTATTCTGTCCAGCAATGGCTTCAAGGACAGAGCATACAGAATGAATGACAGGGGGTCCCCCTGGGGAACCCCCTGCCCCAGGGGAAAGGCAACCTCCCTGTGTCCATTCACTATAATTGCCACCTGACTCTTCTCTAGAAGGTAGACAATCACATTCCCCAGCTCCTCTGGAATCCCAATCCTCTCCAACACCTTCTCCAGCCAGACTTGCCATACCCTATCATAGGCTTTCTCTTGGTTCAAGAAAACCAACCTTCCATCCACCCCAGTGGCCCTTACCTCTTTAATAACTCCATGCACCCAAGCTATTTCATCCCTAATCAGCTGTCCCTCAACAAATCCTCTCTGCTCTTCCTTCAGGACTTGCTGTGCCACTACCTGCAGCCTTGCCACTAATACCTTCATGATCAATTTTCTGTCCATATCCAGGAGTATGATTGGTTGCCAATTCTTCTAATCCTCCCTCTACCCCTTATCTTTGTAAAGAAGCACCACCAACCTCAACTTCTGATCTCCCAGCCAAGACCCAGACTCAATCACTTTATCATACATATTTCTCATTTCCTGATGCACCTCCTCCATCTTCACCATTTTCTTCCAGAAGTCCCATGGTAGCCCATCCTCCCTAAGGGCTGTCCCTGACTTAGTAGCTGCCAGGACTTGAAGAATCTCCTCCTCCCTCACTGATCTTGTCAGTTCCCCAAGCCCCTCTATCTCTGGGGGGCACCAGTCTTCCAAACACTCCACAATGGCCTCACTGTCAGCTCCTCCTTCCTCCTCACTCCACAACTTCCCCCAGCAACTCTTAAGCTCCCCAAAGATCCCCTGGACTCCAGTCACCAAGCAACTGTCCCCTCCAATGATCTTCTCCCACCTCTGCTTCACTCTCCTCACTCTTAGTAATCTAGAGAGATACTTGGTTGGCCTCTCTCCCTCCTCCAGCCCCTGCCACCTAAGCCTTGCTATCATGCCCCACACCCAGCTCTCTTCTATCCTCCATACTTTCTTCAGCTCCTTAATCTTTATCCTCACTCTCACCTTCTGCCATTTCTCCTCCTCCTCCTCTCCCCTATTCCTCTTTAACTCTGACTACTGCCATAATAGCTGCTCCATCTGCTGAGATGCCCACTTCCCCTTTGTCTTCTGAAGCCCTCCTCTCCTCTTACCAGCCTTACCCCAGTATATCCTTGCTGCTTCCTTCAGCTTCACCCACTGGAGCCCCACTGGGGCCCCCTTCTCTCTTTATCTAGTTATGCTAGACACTACCTCCCTCACCCATCTTTCCCATAGTTCCCCATCTGCCACCAGAGCACAGTTGAGCTGCCAATGTCCAGGTCCCTCCCCACTTCCCCCAAAGTTCCCCTGCCCTAGCACCCCCCAATGGTCTGAGGGGCACCAGACTACCCCTAGTTCCCTTCAAACATCTTCTTCCCAGCAGTTAGCTGAAAGCACCCAATCAATCCTTGTCCCAAGACCATCTGCCTAATGAGTGAAGACCTTATCTACTCCCCACTTAGTCCTCCCCACATCACTCAGAGCACTCAGTCTTTCAATCTCTTCCCATCTGCCCAGCCCACCACTGTGGCCAACTACTCCAGCTCCTCCATCAGACTGATCCAGAGTGGTATCCTGCACTATATTAAAATCCCCACCCAGGATATCCACCCTAGCCTCCATCAAAGATCTCTCTTCTAGCAGCCCTTTCAGCCAGTCCACTCTCTCACTCTGGACTGCCAGGCAGTAATATGATCCAACCACTATTGGGCCTCACCCTGGCCTCCTCTACATTCCCCAAACTAGGCACTCACTCTATCTTCCAATGTCCACCAATTTCCCTTTCCCCCTATGTATCAAGATCCTAATACTTCCATGCCATTCAGCTACTCTACCCCATTCCCTAGTCCAATTCAGCCTGCCCTCCCCCTCTTCACATCTCACATCCTGTAGCAAAAACAGATCTGCCTCCAAACCACATAGTCATTTAAATATGTTCTGACATCACCTTACACCCCACAGCCCATTGACATTCAATGACAAAATGATAGTTATACTGTTCATAGAGAAAAGGTTTGTAGAGAGCACTGCATTCCCAGTTCCTTCAAACTTCTAGTTCAATGTCCATTCTAGACAGATCCAAGAGATGCTCTGCTTCTACCTCATCCTCCTCAATCTCATTCCTTACCAATGCAGCCACAACCTTTCTAGCATCCTTATCATCTTTCTCCTCTGCTTCTTCCCTATAGTCCTCACAGACTGACTGCCACAATTCAGCCCCAGCCTTTACCACCCAACAGTCTTCCACAACTTGCCCAGCCTCCTCCCTCAACTTGGCTTCCCTCTTTGTATCCACCTCATACCCCTCTTCTGCCAGTAAGATTGCTATTACCTCTGTCAACAGTTTTTCCACCACTCCCCTTCCTGTCAGAATTTCCTACCACTCCCCTTCCTGTCAGAATTTCCTACCACTCTGCTCCCCCCAGGACATGGAAATCTACCTCTGCAAGTTTGTCTGCCATCAGATCATTAAGAGTGGCCAGTAACCATCCTGCTCCCCCAATATGACTAGCCCTTGGGATCATAGGCCTCTTGCTCTCCTTGGGCCCTCTATTACTCTCAGTATTCTCTCCCTCAGCTACACCAGGATGCTCTCCCTCCACCCTAACCACCAAACCTCCAAGTGCAATATCTGGAACTCCAAAACTCACACACTGTGTCCCCTTCATTACCACATCCTTCCTCTCTGCCTCCCACTCCAAAATGCTACTCGAAGTCTCTCCTATCCCAGCCTGGCCTCCCCCCTCCTTATTCAGATTGCTGAAAAACTCAGACTCCTCTTCTCCAATAGTCTTCTTCCACCAGGGGGCATGCTGTGAGATCTCCAGGCTGCTAGTGAACTCCAGTAGAGGTACCATCCCAGCACTCGTCTTCTCCTTAAAGCTTGCCAGTAGCCCCTTCTGTATCTGCCTCCTCTGCTCTCTTTCCCATGCCTTTTTATCCACTTGCACCTTCCTGCCATCAATCTCCTCCACTACTGTTGCCTCCTCAAAGGTCTTCCAGGCCCTTGCTCTCTGCTCTACAGTCCCTTCCAGCTCCTACAATGCTGTCAGTAGATCCTCTTCCTCCTCCTCAGATCCCCTCACCCTTGACACCTTGCACTCTACTGGGTTCTACTTCAATGCCCTCAGCCAGTCACTTGCCTTCCCCATTACCTCCCTCCCAGCCATCCTCAGTCTCACTTCTATATCTCCTGTCCTGAATATTGTCCCCTCTCACATCTGAAAGCCGATATCTACAACATTCCCATACTCCTTCATCATCTCTCCAACTCTGCCTCTTGTCTCCTCTACTGACACCATAGGGACCCCCTTGACCACCAGGTGCACCACCCTAGAGTCCCATTGCAAGCACCTCAACATTGGAACCACAACCTTGCCCACTATGATTCCCTTCAACAGAGCCTCCACTAGGTACTTCTTCTCCACAAATTCAACCTCAACTCTCTCCAGCCCCTTCAGGAACTTCACTGATGCCACATCAACCAGCTGCTTCCCCAGGAGTCCCAAAACCATCTTTGCCATCACCACCAGGCCCCAGAAGCTCACTATGACAGTGAATTCAGAGATCGACTTCTTAAGTAATAGTACTACCACCAGGTCCATTACACCATCTGACAGATTGTCTCTGTGCACCAGCCCCAGACCCCCCTGGCTCTCCTTGCCACCATCAATAGTCACATCTGGATTTTTTTCCAGATTGGCTGTCACATCTCCATTAGTAGTTCCAGCCCCTACACTAGTCATACCTCCTCTAGCCCCCATCTTCCCCCCTTCAGAGAGTACTCCTCCAGCACTCCCAGGCTTCTCCTTCCCCTTCCTCACTGTCTTCCATCCTCCAGTCCCATCTCTCCCTTCACCATTCTTAATCACTGTCATGAAGCTCACTACCCCACTATATTCAGCTTTCATACTCAACTCCTGCCCTCCTCCCACTTCTCCACCTGTTGATAGCCCAAAGAATCCCTGCCCCAAACCTATCCCTCTCTTGCTGTACTGCCATTTGAAGGCAGACCCATTACCTACACCGGTACACTTGCCAGATCCTTACTTGGTTGTCATTGCTTTAAGAGTTTTCTCCAGAAAATGACGAAAAGTGTATCAAATAGTGTATATGAAAATTTGTATAATGTGAAAGTTACCAGAGAGAGATCATCTGGAACTATAACTGCCAATTCTTTTACTAATCTGTCTTACTCATCATCACCAAGTTCTATTATTCTCCTACTCTATCACTCTCTAAGTACTCTGAGTCTTCTTTTGAAATCTATTAGCTCTTGACCACTATCCTGAGTCTTTAGTGTCAGGATATCCCAACTCACTTGTAGCCTTTTCCCTTTTCATATCCACCCTATCATTACTTTCATCAGCCTTCACACCACTTATTCCAGAAAGTCTAGGTAGTATTTAAGATACCATAATTTAGAAAGCCAGTAAATGTTCAGTACCAGTACCCACTCTATCAGTGATAAGTTCTTTCTAGCCCATCCTTTCAGGACTATTTCTCAGTTCTCTATCTTAGCTTTCCACCAGTTATCTTTCAATACTGTGCCATATACTGAGAACTAGATGCTTAGATAGTATACAGTCTCTCCTCTTGCTATTATTGTACTGAATCTTTCAATATCTCTCAACCCAGCCCCAATGTCTATTATCTTACACTTATTCCAATTCAACTTGACATCTAATACCTTCTCATACCATTGAATCTCTTTTTAAATAATACTAATATTCTTCAATCTACTCATTCTAATCACTATGTTATCTGTAAAGACTTCTAACTTCCAAGTCACTCTCTTTAGTTATAGGTTAGATAATCTTCTCTTTAGCTCATTAAGCAGTGGTTCCAGTAAAAGAATATAAAGTAGTGGGGATAAGGAGTCCCCCTATAGCACCTCTTTGCTAAGTACAAACTTCTTACTATACTATTTATTCAGCAGGACAGCTGCCTTGCCCCCCCTCAGCAACTCTATTAGCCTTCTTGCTTCTTTTATATGAAATCCAACTTTTCTTAGAATATCTTCCAGATAATTCCAGTATACTCTATTAAATGCTTTCTTCTGATCTAAGAATACTAGCCTGCTATCAATATTTCTACTTCAACAGCCTTCAATAATATTTTGGACCCAGGCTGTACTATCTTGAATTTGACATTCATTAACAAATTCATACTGGTCCTCACCAATGAATTCTCCAATTTTTCCCTACAGATGTTTCACCAGAATTTTGGACACCAGTTTGCAGTCTATGTTTAATAGTATAATAAGCCACCAGTTTCTCCAAACTTATCTATCTCCTTTGTTTTTATAAATTAATAATACTAAGCCCAATGAACTATTGTCTAGTAAGTGCCTATACTCCAATACTGCATTTACTATCTCTATCAGCCATCCTCCAAATTTAACTTGAAACTCCTTCTAAAATTCTCAAAACAAGCCATCCACTCCTGGAGAGAATTCATTCTATACATTATTTAGTATTTCCTATACCTCCTCTAAGTTCATAAGGCAAAGGACCCTCCTGCCTATATTCTCATCTCTATGGATACTTCAGTTATCCAGAATTGTTTCCTCATTCTCATCCTCTTCAGCCAGCCCCCCATCCACTATCTCATCAGACCACAGGCCTGTCCATTTAGCTGAAATCTCTCTAATCATATTGCTCTAATTAGTGATCTCCTGCCCATCCTCTCTAAGTACTGATAACCAGCTCTGGTGCATCTCTCTGGCCTTCAATATTCCAGACAGATATTTGGTTGGTCTTTTACCTTCTTCTAGTTATTGAGCCCTCATTTGGACCAAAAGTCCATAAATTTTTATTTCCTCCCCAGCTTTGAAGTCATTCTGGAGCTCCAATATATTCTTTATCAGTAGCTCTCTCTCTTCCTGAGTTAAATGTATGCACTCTAACTTCTTTATTTGCCAGAGCAGTCCTTGATACACTCTTCTCTCCTTATTCTTCATTATCTTTCTAGTAATCTCTTCTATATTGCATCAGTAAGCCTTTGCCAAGTATTTGAATTTACTCTACCAGCCCTCTATTGTCTGCCTCTCTCTTCTCTATCAGTCTATTTCCTTTCTAGCTATCTTTACAAATTTATCCTAAGTAGTCTTATTCTTTAGTAATCCAACATTTAGTCACCAATAACTATTACTCTCTTTGGTAGTTTTGAAAATCCCTCTTGCCTCAACTCTCCAGTAGTCTGACCAGGGGCACCACTGTACCCCAACCTTATTAAAGACATTACCTCAGTGTTCACTAACTAATAGCCAATCAATATATATACTGACAAGTCTTCTATCTGATATATACTATCTGATAAATGGTCCCACCTCTCCACCTTGCTATAGTCAGACACTATCCACTAGCTTTAGTTCTCTTTCTATCTGTAGCTACTTAGTCAGTTCTATAGAGACTACAATATCAGTACCACCATCAAACCTGTGTAGAGTTCTGTTATATATTATATTAAAGTCTTCTCTGAGAATGTCTAGACCAATGTTCTCAAGCTCCTCCCATTGAAGCCATTTTTCCAGCCACTATCTGCACTTCTTTGCTACTGCTAAAAAGTATCCAGATCCTATTATAAGTCCATCTCCACTGCCTCTCTTCAGTTTTTTCCATATCATCCTTTCCCTCTATTATTCAATTATTACTAGCTCTCTATATTCAATTTCAATCAGAATTCTCACCTGCCAATTCCATTCTAAGCTATCAAACTATTTCTTTCTCTATTGTTCAAAGTCTTTATCACTATATGCCCTAATATCTTAGAGAAATATGATATCATATTATTTGTTCTTGAGCCATTGAAATAATCTTTACTATTTAATCTCATTGCACAGTCTATTGATATTGAGCAATAATATATATAGTGTGTTTATTATTTGGACAATAAAGTATTCAGAGTTGGTTACCTTTCTGTTCTACCATCTTTTCAACTTATGCCACCACTAGGTCTCTCTGCTCCTCACAGATCTTTTGTTATATAAACTGCCCCTTAGAGCTATTGCAGAAGGTCTTTACTCTTTTTCTCACTTTATAGTCAATCTCATTTATCCTCATCTCATCAACTTTATATTCTTCATCTTCCAGCATTGCCACCATCATAGTAAGGACAACCTTGGACTATTATAGTTGAATATTGATAAATAGTCTCCACTTAGCTAGGAAGCTCCTAAATATATTGATCTCCTTGATGTCTTCCTCTGCCAATTTCTCCAAGATTATACAATACTAGTCCTTCTCCCTAATTGTCTTAGCCATTAGTGTCTGGGGCCTGGGTATTCCACTCAGGTTCTATAGTAGCTCTTTATCAGAAGTCTCTGACTATATATCCAGTAGCTCATCCTCTTCTTCCTCAGTATATTCCTCAGTATTCAATGTCTCTTCTGGTATGTCCCAATGTACTGAGGCTGTGCCTGCCATCTTGATGTCCTCTGGCTAAGTCTCCAGGACTAGCACTACCTTGTTCTCTAATTCTGCTTCCTTCACTCTCTCCTGGACTGAGGCATTGTCACTATTATTTGTAGTCTTAGGTATATATTGTAAGCCAGCTACTCCAACATGGGAGATCTGAGTCTCTTCAGCCTTCTCTACTTTCTCCATTAAGTTGGCTACTACTGCCTTCCTTTCAACTTCCTTCTCTTCTATATATCTAATAGTAGCCTATAGCTTCTCCTAGCTTATTGTCTTTATCTTCTTCCTCTGAGTACCCACCTGGACCCATATCTAATCTTTGAAGTAGTCCTCTCACTTTCTCTTTCTGGCTTTCTTGATAGCTATACAGTCTTCAAGAGCCATCATCAATTCATCCTCTTCTCTCTCTGCTCTCTTCCTTTATCAGACCTTGTACTTCTGCTCCACTATATATATCACTTCAGGCCAATCCCTCTTCTGACCTGTGGCCTCTTACTCTTCAATCCACACCATCACCTCATATATACTATTCCACAGTTTGGTGCCTTCTCAGAACATGAACCCAAAGACTACCATTTCACCATACTTTGCCAACTCTACAATAATCAGCTCTTTTGTCTCTTACCTTTCTAGAATGGAGATACTTTCAACTACTAGTCAAACTGTAGATAGGTTCCATTGTAGACATCTCACTATCTCAATCTTAATGCCTTTTACTATGAGGCCCTTCTCCAGTACCAATGTCATTTTTGCTTCCTCTACAAATCCAATTTCCACTATCTCTATAGAAGAGATAAACTTCAGTAACTCTGCACCTTCCACCCCTTCTCTAACTATCTTCAGAACTTCTCTCACTGAGATTCCAAGCCCAAGGAAGTTCACTAAAATTGCTTATATTGAGATTGATTTATGGAAGAAGAGTCTCACTATCAGCTTACCCATTCTAGCCACTAGAGTGATTTTCTCCCTCCTGCCTACTAGGTTTCCTATAGTACTCTTAGCTATACTCAGGCTAGTTGCAGTACTGCCTCTGGTTTCTGGTTCAGTTACCAAATTATCAGTTATTCTATCTAGATTTGAACCCTTACCAGTCATCTGATTTGTTACCTAATTACTCCCTCTATTAATACTATGCCCTCTGTTGATAGCCTCTAAAGCACCAGCTGAGCTCTCCTTCTCTTTACTAATAGTTGTTCAACTACTTATATTCTCCTTAGTCCTAGCTCTTTCTCTGCTCTCCCTAATATCTCTTTATACTACTGTAGCTATATAGCTCCTTGAGAGACCAAGTCCATAGCTCCTCCTTTATAATCTCTCTAAGCTTAATAATTCTTAACTTGCCATACTCCAGAAACTTATCATACTGAAATAGAACTTGTATACTTGAGTTTCTTGACTTCTATAGTGCCTAGTATACAATTGTATATAATGTGAAAACTCTTGAATATATTGCTTTTACTGAAAGATATATTTGTAGCTTAGCTTTCTCCAGATGATTTGTCTTTTACTTATTTATATCTATCTCTATATTGACTAATTCTTTCTATTTCTTCTTTAACCCTTAGATTATAATGTTTTGCAAAAAAATTTGCCTGTAAA
>RQIL01015666.1:0-20313 GCA_003951145.1 Jimgerdemannia lactiflua | reverse complement strand
AAAAAGACATGATCCATCTTGCAAAAATTCCTGAGGGCTCTGGTTTCTTGAACAACCATTGTAGGGCTTGATGGTCCATGATGAGGGCAAATCTCTTTCCTAAGAGATAGTGGCGGAAATGGTCTACTACCCATATCACTGCTAGGCATTCCAACTTGGTGGCTCCATAGTTTGCCTGTGATTTGTTTGTGGCCTTGCTAGCATATTCTATAACATGCTCTCTCTTGTGGTCATCTTGCTGTGACAGAATTGATCCAAGTCCTAGGGCTGAGGAGTCAGTTGCCAAGATGAAGGGTTTGTTGAAATCTGGTCGCACCAGAACTGGGGCTTTGGTGAGGGCCTTCTTGAGTAGATCAAAAGACTTTTGCTGGTCTTCCTTTCAGTAGAATGGCTGGTCCTTCTTGGAGATATCTCGGAGAGGTGCTGCCTTGTCTGAGAATCTTGGGATAAATCGCTGGTAGTAGGATGCTAATATGAGAAAAGATAGGGTCTCCTTGGGTGAGATGGGGGTTGGGTAGTTCTTGACTTTCTCCACCTTGCAGGGGTCAGCATATGTGCCTTGAGCTGAGACAACATATCCCAGATATTCGACTTGGTGTTTTCCAAAGAAGCACTTCTTGGCATTGAGTCTGAGTCCTGAGCTTTGGATGGTATTGAACACTTCGCGGAGGTCTTGCAAATGCTGCTCGAATGTCTCGGAGTAGATGATTACATCATCTATGTAGACTAGCACATTTCTCCTGATGAGGTCCTGGTAGACATGGTTCATCATTCGTTGGAATGAGGCTGAGGCATTGCAGAGTCCAAATGGCATTCGAAGGTATTTGTACTGTCCTCGTCTGGTGATGAAGGCCATCTTGCAAATATCTTCCTGAGCAATGGGGATTACTTGGAATCCTTGGAACTGGTTGGTGGTGGTCATATACTTGGCTTTTCCGAGGGCATTGAGGAGGTCATCAATTCTTGGCAGGGGGTAGGCATCTTCTGTGGTGACTTTGTTGAGTTTTCTGAAGTCCACAACTAGTCTCCATCCTCCTTTCTTTGGCATGATAATTGCTGGTGAAGCCCAGGGGCTTGATGAGGGTCTGATAACTCCATTTTGTAGCATTTCATCTATGTGCTGTTGTTCAAATTCGATCAAGTGGTGTGGTGTTCGGTAGGGGCGTTGTCAGATTGGTTTCACGTCTCCAGTATGTATAGGGTGTTCTCTGTATTGGTATGGTGGGAAGTTATTGTATGTGGTGGTAAATATATCCTTGTACTCTTCTATCAACTCCTGTATCTGCTGTTGTTGTTCCTTGGTTAGAGTTGCCTCGATGTCAACGACTTTGATTGCTGAGTTCGCTGAGTCTTCCTCCCTGGTACCGTCAGTCTCACCGGAGAGGGCTTGCCATTTCCCAAAAACTCATAGACTTCTTCCTCGTAGGTATCTATCAGCGGTTCGAAGTATCCCAGTATTGTTCCTTTGGGGATGGTGATCACCTCGAAGCCCATGTTTCTAATAGGGATGTGGATTGGTGACATCTGGTCATGAATTTGTTCCTCGGCCAGGAGCAGGTGATACTTCTCTCAAAGCTCCATCAATGGTTCGAAAATCAGGTTGTCAGCTTCCACTGGGAGGTGCACGTCAAGGCCTTGTTGCTGATATGGCTGCAGGATAATTTCCTCTCTTGCTCGGATGGGGCGGCAGAAGTGGGGCCTCATTTTCCTGAACTGGGCAACTCTTGCTACATGAACCTCAATAGGTGGTGTCTGTGGGTCCCTATTGGTGCTTCCGAATCCTCCTCGTCCTCTCTCGGTACTGTCCAGTTGCTTTACCTCTTGGATGGTAGGCTGTGAAGTCTTGATGAAGAGTATCTGACAAATAGCTTCCAGAGGGCTGAAGTTTTGATGGGCCCTTCCATTGTTGCGGATGATAACCTTGAGGGGGCCTTGGTAGTCCTGGTCAATGACTCCTCCTTCCATGGTAATTCCTTTAGCTGCTAAAGATGATCTTGATGCCAGTTGACCATAGAGTCCTGGTAGTATGGTGAGTGCGATTTGGAGGTCAAAGGTCCTGGTACTCCTGGGTTGGATTACTGCTTGATAGGGGAGGCAGAGGTCATATCCAACTGATCCTTCTGTTTGTGCAATAGGGGGCTGGGCCCATGGTGAGAGTAGCTTGACTTGGATAACTGGTTGGGTCTTGAGAAAAGGTACTCCAGCAGCTGCAATTGCGGGTGAGAACTCCATTCGTTCTGGCTTGAAGAAAGGCCAGTGTGCTCCTGTCTTTGGGTTCCTTGTGTAGTTGAATCCAGTCCTTCCAAGTGGGTCCAGAGCTTCCATGAGGGTGAAGGCAAGATTGACTCCCTGATTTCCTTCATGTGGGCAGCAGTACCAACAGATGACAGTTAGAATTTCTAGTGGTAGGTCCCAGATGGTGGTCTTATTTTTTGCTTTGCAGTTTCCTTCATGGTTGATCTCTTTGCATTTTCGGTAGGCCCAGCAGATTCGGGGTTCTTGTAGGGTGGGATCCTTTCTCTTGACTCGGCTCTTGTAGATGTCTTTGCTGAGATGAACACTTCGATGTTCACACCAGTAGCAGGTGAAGGTCCTTCCACAGTCACAGTGCCCTTTCTTGACAAAGTCTTCATTCCGCTCCTTAACTTCCTTGCCGGTGGGGTACCTCTTCTGGTACTTGTCATAGATAGGCAGAGTAATCTGTAGAGCTCAGGTGATGGTATAGGAACTGTTGCTATCCTTTTTGATTGTGAGGGTCTCCACAGGTTGTTGGGAAAGAACCTTTTGTTGCTCTTGGTAGGTCTTCTTGAAGGTCTTTGGAGTTGCTTGGATAGGAATTGGTGCTCACCTCCATTCATCTCTATCTTCAGTTGCCGGCATTGGAACCTTCTTGATGTCCAGGATTCGGCAGTTGCTGCAATCATCTCTTGGTGAGTAAAAGCGGTTGAAATGCTCACATTTGCCTAGGTGGAAGGCTCGCATGATTCGATTCTCTACCAATGGGGGTGGTGGCTGTGTGGATGGCCCTGCAAACTCGTGTGCTGCTCTTTCATTATTGCTTCCATCAATCCTTGATTGTAGACCCTCAATGTCAATGACTCCAACAAAGGGCTCTTCTAGTCTGCTGTCTTGATCTCTAGGGGCATCAAAGTCACTTCCCAACTCTTGCAGGAAATTTGCTTTGCTCTCATCCTCATCCTCAGTAGTGGTAGGTGTATTACCATGTCCATGCCATTCTGTCTCGGGGGCTGAACTTGCTTTTCTTGATGATGCTCTTGACTCGATGGATACCTTGTGCTTTTGTCCATGAATGGTGAAGACTAGGAGCTGTTTTCTGATGTCCACATTGGCTCCGACTCGGTGCATCCAATCTGTCCCCAAGATCAGGTCATAAGAGGTCATGGGAGTCACAACAGCTTGGGGTACATTGAGGCAGGCTTTCCCAACTTGAATGGGGATGTCTCGTACAAGTCCAAGGGGGGTAGATGCTGATCCATCTGCCATGATGACTCTTGCTTTGATTCCTTCATCAATTTCCCAACCGATTCTCTCCAGCATTCTTTGAGTAATGATGCAGACTGCTGCTCCAGTATCAATGAGAATTCGGGCATTCTCTCCATGTACTTTTCCACTCGCAAGTCTGGTGGATTGATGATCATGTCATCAGCTTTCATGCACCATATGAATAGTGCTGGGTTCTTGTGTGTGTAGTCCTTGGACAAGAAGTCTCTTGGTATCTTCCTTGGCTTCCTTCAGGAATTTTCGCCTAACTTCTGGGGCATTCTTGAGGACTTGCTCAACAGTGAGGCCAGCATTCTGTTGACGAATCTGGTCCCAAAGTGAGGCTGCTGTGTGAGGTTTGCTGCTCCTTTGATGTTTGGTTCCTTGAGAGTGAGGTCTTTCATTCCTGATGGGCATCTCGTCTGCTGAGGACTCCACACTCATATGCTCATCTTCTTCGAGGTCGGGCAGGGAAGTAGTCCTTGATGCTCTTGATGGTCCAGCCTCAGGCTCAGGGGTGTCTCTTCTGACTCACTTGTCATTTTCTGGTGGGGTGTCCGAGGAGGAATGAGCATGTCTTGGGTGCTTGCCTGTAGATACTGTCACTGGCAGCAGTGGGGGTGGGATCCTGGGTGGTCTTCCTCGTCCTCTGGTCTGTGCGGGGGCGGTATCCCAAGTTACCTTGGATGGGAAGGCTTCGTAGTACAGATAGGTATCATCTTGTCGGTGAAGCCAGGCTGCTTCTTCTTCCATTTCTTGCATCTCTCCATCCATCTGAATGAGGTTGACATTCTTATCATTGGACTGAGTAGCTTGCTTCCTTGGGCAGTGCCTCTGGATGTGGCCTTGGTTTTTGCAGTAGAAACAGGTAGGGGCATAGGGACCTGTTGTAGCTGAGCCTACAGTTGCAGCTGGTGGTGTCTGAGAAGAGCTCTTGTTGTCTTGTTGTCAATAGTCTGGCCTATTGTCATGGCGGTAGTCTTGCTGTCTTCCTCCTTGATTCTTCAACTGTGCCACTGCGATGGCTAGATCCCTCATTTGCTTCGTGAGCATGGTCATAGGGTCTTCTTGTACCCTTGATGGCTGCTGCTGTTACAGTTGACTGAATTGGACTTGGGTTGAGGGTGGGGATCTGCTCTCGAGATTGGCTAGCCGGGCCCTGAGGAATGCATTCTCTTGTTCTGCTGTGGTAGATCCTCGAGATCTTGGAGGTTCAGCTCTAGCTGGCTCATGGTGGTCTTGCTGGGCTGGTCTGTAGTCTGCTTCCCAACATTCTTGTGCTCCAGCAACTTGCTGCTCAATACTCCGATAACCCATCCTAATGACTTGCCTTCTGAGTTCCAGGTATAGGCCATTGAGGAAGGTAGTGGATGCCAATGCCAGTTGGACTGCAGGCTGCAGGTTCGCCTTGATCATTTGCGCTTGGATCCGATGGTAGAAACTCTTCGGGGTTTCATTGACAGCTTGGGTCATATAGGTCAGAGCCTCTTGTGCTTCTTGTTGGTGTTCAAGGCCATTAAACTGGACACGGAGCCAGTCTTTGTGGATGGTGTATCTTTGCACATGGTTTCCATTTGCCACGAGGTGAGCAAGGTGTTCCACCCTGAAGATTTCTCCTCTATTCTGTTTGGCTTGGTTGTATCTCTGGAGGGCTGGGTCTCTCAAAAGTGATGCTACAATGCTGAGTTTCCTTTCTGCATCCCATCACTTGGCGGCTGCTTGTACTTTGATTTCTCCAATGAATTCCTTGATATCTTCATCATCTGTACCATAGAACTTCTGTAAGTAGCTCATATCTGGCTCGTCTTCGCTGTTTTCACTGTCTGAGGCTGGTTCAGGGGTAGCGTTCCTTGGTGGTCCTTGTGGGGGAGGGGAAGGTGCTTGATGTACAGGGGGTACAGGCAGAGGGCGGTGTCTTGGTGGTGTAGGAGATCTGGGTCTATTGATTAAGGCCGGGGTATAGGCTCTTGAAGGTGGTGATCTCCTAAGTGACTGGTAGTGGCTATCAAATGCTGAGGCTCTGAGAGAGGTGTCATTCCTTGTCTCTTGTGGATAGTAGCGGGGTGTGAGTGACCAAGGTGCAGTGGTCCAGGTAATTGAAGGGCCTAGGGGGCTGATATAACTGATGTTGAACTCGTCTGCCCCTTGCAGCTGTGAAGTAGTGGGGTCTGGTTCACCTTGCTGGTAGCTGCCTGTAGAGTAGTGTGGATCAAACTCGTCTTCTGAATATGGATGATAGTCTTCTTCTCTTTCAGATGTCTCGAAGTAAACTCAGTCTAAAGGGGTGGCTTGCTTGACAGCTATAGTGATGTAGTCACTCCAGTCAGAGTTCTTCCTATAGATTTGGGTCTAATACTCTTCAGGAAGGTCGTCTTCTAAATCTTGAAGCTGAAGGGGTTCTGGCTGTCCTCTGAGTTGTCTTCTCTCTCTAGAGGTCAAACCGTAGTCTGGGTCACTTTTGTCCTCGGATTCAGTCTTCTGGCTGCTGTTTTTGAGAAGGGTCTTGACTGCTGTCCTGACAATGGTGTGGGCCTTCTTTTTTGCTGAAGAGGGCTATCTCTGAACTTGTTGCTGGCTGCTAGGTTCTCCTGGAGTCTCCAATGTAGATGGCTACTGGGTTCTTGAGCCAAAAGGTCAAGTCTTAAAAAAAACTATTCCCAGTTGAGCCCCCAAAATGTGGTGTTCGTTTTGTATAACTATAAGCTTCAAACACGGCTCAATGTGCCACTTGATGAAGCACAGTCTGTATATTGATATGGGTTTGCGGTGGATATGGGCGATGGTCACATGATCAGCTCGTTTGGTTTATATGTCGAAAGTCGGCGGTCGATGGTTGATGACGATGGCTCGGCTGTTTAGTGGATAATAGATGGTGACGGTTGACGATCATGGCACAGCAGGTAAAGAAAATGGAGGTCGATGGCTTGCTCATCCGTCTGACTGGTTAACTTGGGTGAATGGTGGCTGCTCGGGCTGGCGTTCCTAAGCTAAGTATCCTTGGGTTCCTTGGGTCTGTATACTTGAATATACAGGGCTCAAATCTTGAATGTGAATGTGTGGGGGTCTTGTCTGAATGCAGGGGGTCCGAATGATGGTTGGTTCGAATGCACGACTGGGTCGAATGTGGTGGGATCTCGGTGATGGGTTTCCTAACTTGGCAGCGGTCTTGAAACTTGAATGGCGGTTGGGCTGACAGGATCTCGGTGACGGTTCCTGGTGGTGGACAATGGACTTGGTATCTCGGGTGCGGTTTCCTTGACTTGGCGGCGGCAAGAGTAATTCTTTAACTCAAACTTCGTTATCTTGTTCTCAGAATTCCAGTCTCTTGGCGGCGGTCGGTCTTGAATATCCGTAGTGGTTGATTTCCTGGCGGTCTTAGAAGTTTGCGGTGGTCCGTGGCGGCGAATTCCTAATGGCAGCGGTTTGAACAGTTTTTCTGATGGCTTCTCAGTGGTGGTCTTGAACAAGAGTTATCCTTGGCTCTTGGAGTCTTTTCCCAAAGTTCTCAAAACTTAAGTTGGTTGTGAACTACTTTTCTGCAAAACCAATTGACTTGGTGTCTTGAATCTTGAATGCGGTCCAGGGTGGTCGATTTTCTTAACTTGGCTGCTTTCCTTGGGGTTTTCCTTAGCGGTGGCGGTTGATGCGGTATTCGGTACGTGGCGGCAAGAGAAATTCTTTAACTCAAACCTCGAGCGATTGTTGCTCTAGTTGTCTTGTTCTCAGAATTCTGGTCTCTTGGAGTCTTTTCCCAAAGTTTCTTAAAAACTTAAATTGATATTGCAAATCAATTGACTGAGGGTTTATTCACTCTAAGAATACGGGTTATTTATACAAGTTTGCTGAGTCACTCGTATGGTTGCTATTGCTATCTGGGTTAACTATAATGCATGGTTACTATGTTACGTGGCTAAGTTATCTTGCAGGCTGTTATGGGTGTTGCTAAAATGGTTGCATGTTTGAGCATCGCTGAAAATGGATGGGTCAAAAAGCCTCACTGAAAACGGAATGTGTGACTTGCTGACATGTGGGCCAAAATGGATGGGTCGAAAGACATTGCTCAAAACAGGCGGGTCGAAAAGCATTGCTGAAAATGGAATGCATGACTTGCTGACATGTGGGCCAAAACAGACAGGTCGAAAGACATCGCTCAAAGGGGACAGATCGAAAAGCATTGCTCAAAGGGGGTAGTATCCTTTGTCAGGGGCATCTAAGTCATTTTGTGTGACTTCATCATTTCATTCCTCGAAAGGGGGGAGCACTGGCCAGGAGGTGAGGGGGTAGAACAGTGGTCAATCATCTCCAATGACATTCTCTAATCCTTGGACAGCTTGAATGCGGACAGAGGACTGATAGACTCTCTGTTGCTCTTCCTCTTCTTCTTCTTCTGTGGATTCATTGGTTTCAGTGTCAGAGAGGGCTGCTTCGGGAGTAGGGTATTGGAGTTCTTGAACCTCTTCTTCAAAGGTAGGGACTTCTTGAGTATCTTCTTGGTTCGGCTCCCAAATGATATGGTGTGAATTGAGACTAACAGAGTGGTGAGTAGCTGGGGTAGCTCTGGCAGATACTTCCATGGTGATGGGTGGTCCTTCAAATATCTCCATAAGGCTCATGAGGTGGCCTTGATGATTGTCTTGAAGGGGTGTAGTGTGGAATCCTAGCAGGGTGGGTTTGGTGTCTTGGCTTCCCACAGCGACACGGTTGCTACTAATATGGTTGGCTACTTCAGCTTCTATCCAATTGGTATCCTCTGCTGATAGGCGGGCAAGGTTTCCCATGGTTACTCCTTGCAAATGTGCTATGGCCCAAGGGATGTGGCAGAATATCTGGTGGACACGGAGAGCTCTTTTGATCAGGTGGTCCATGGTTAATAGTTCGGTAATGAGGTCTTCCCGGTCGTTTTCTTGGGTTTCATTGCAGAGGCGGTGTCCAATTTCATAGTCATGCCAGAGGGTCATCCGTTCAGTGGTGTCTTTGAGCTGTTGGGTCATTATATACCAGTAGTTGATGAAGTGTCCAAGATCCTCAATATAGAAGTTTAGGTGTTCGGTGGTATCCAGGCGCCAGATAGCCTTCTTGATGGCTTCGAAGACTAGGGTCTTTGGGCCAGGCAAAGGGGTAGAGTGGCGGGAGGTCTGGTTGGAGCAGCGGGTGGGAGGCATTGTGTGGGGGGGGTTCTTGTTCTTTGGTGCCGATTCTGAGGCTGAGGCCAGGTCCTTTAAATAACATGGTCTTCTTCTTCGGCTCGGTTTATCTTGTCTCCTTTTGGTGCAATCACTTGACAGTTTAGGCTGGTCATAGGTTATCACGCCATAATGTCATCTGATCCTAGCAGTCACAGAGTGCTCCGAGTTCTGACATGGTCGATTTTAGACGTCACAATATCAAAAGAAGATGTTTATTCATACAGAACCTATACACCTGTACAGGACCTATTCACCTGTACAGGATCTGAACACTTGTATAGGACCAGTAATATCTGATATAAATAGCAATCTATAGTTAGCCAGATAGTAACCAGATAGTAACCACAATATATAAAATACCCCAGAGACAAGAGTGAATAAACCTCAGTCCAAAATTGAATCCAAAGCAAAAGACAAGTCTGCCTACTATACTTTGAGGGATATGCCTGCCAAGAGCCACTTGATCCAGGAAGGATTGCAACACTTAGGAGAAATACTCACTCTAAAGCCACTACTAGGAGATTGTGAACTTAGTACTCTGATTCACTTTCTGATACAAAGAAGTCTTTGGTTCACTTGCCAGATAAGCCTGAAGAAAAGTCCACCACGTTTTTGTCCGCTGATCTGCCATGCTTTGGAGAATCTGCATCCCTGAAGTCCACCAGTTTAAGTTCGTCTCTCAAAGCCAGTCAATCGACGTAACTTTGAAGCCTAAGAAGTCCGCCAGTTTAAATCCGCCTCTCAAAGCCAGTCTTGACACACCTTCGCAGTGATCCGTCGTGCAAACGAAGCAGTCCTGATGTAACTTTGTCAGCCAAAGTCCAAGAGAAGTCCGCCATTTTCAAGAGATCCGCCACTTAAGGAATAAGCCGCCATTTTCAAGTCCGTTGTCAAGAAATCCGCATTCAAGTTCGCCACGTTTTTGTCTGCTGATCTGCCACGTTCTGCATGATCCGCATCCCAGAAGCCCACCAAAAACTGCCCTGCCCACCTCGTTCAAAAGTCCGCTTTGTTCAACTCGCATTGTTCAGTCCGCATCGCTCAGACCGCATCGTTCAAAGAATCCGCATCATCAGCATCGATTGTCCGCATCATTCGGTCTGCTCCGTTCAACCCGCACCCTTAAGGAAACTGATCGCCCGAGTCACAGATTCCCAAAGAACCCACGCTATTAAGGAAATCCACCTGATTACCCAAGATCATCGGGTCACACAAATTAGTCCACCGCTCCAGAAGGAACCTATTCACCTGCACAACCCAAGAATGCCACCAAATTAGGAAATCACTTGCAGAATTTTCCAGATTGAATATTATACCACTAGACACCAACACAGGAGGAACCTATACATATTATCTGAACATTTTGTTGCTTTTTAACAAAGTAACTGGGGGCTCAAGCCAATCTACACAGCCGCCCAACCTTGTAATTTTCCTCCATTGAGCCAGGCACGTTACAGTGTATAGCGCGAATTTACGTGATCTGATGGCGCTGATTTTGATGACGTAGTACATATCGTACATATCGAATTGTATATCCCAACACTCCCGCTCAAGGAGATATGTACGCCAAAAAAAAAAAAAGAACTGAAAACTGCAAGAAATGCAATGCATAACGCATGCAAAGCTAGAACTAGAACTACATATATGTAACCCAAAACTAGAACTAGAATTAGAACTATAATGGCTTATATCTAGAAAATTTTCGCAGGTTGAAAAGTGTTCCGAAATACCCAAATATCCGCTCGTAGATGAGGGATGTAAGCAATGTATGTGTGGTAAGGGAGGCTTTTGACAGCCTGAAAAGTCCTGTGATTACCTGCTAAATGCTGGCATATTGTTGTTACCTGTAAGATCATTTATAAGACCACTCATAAGGAATAGAGGCAAATTACAAGGTTGGGCGGCTGTGTAGATTGGCTTGAGCCCCCAGTTACTTTGTTAAAAGCAACAAAATGTTCAGGTATGTAGGTCTTGTGTCGTTTAGTGGTATAATATTCAATCTGGAGATTATAGCAATTCTCTAGTAGGTAATTTCGTATAACTCGGCGATCTTGGCAGATTTCCTTAAAAGTGCGGGTTCTTGGAATGCAGGCGATTTCTGCGTAACGCGGGCGATCTGGTGGTCTTCCTTAATGAGACATTGTCTGTAACTCGAGTGATCGGATTTTCTGGCTTAATCTGGCGAGTGGACCAAACATGGCAGGCTTCTTGATGCGGATTTCCCAAATGACGCGGATTCCTTAAGCTGACGGATTTCTTAAGCTGACGGATTTCTTAAGCTGACGGATTTGCTTAAATATGCGGGTTCTCTGGTTGTCTGCGACTCGGCGATTTCGTATTGCTCTTTATGCAGGTTGCTCATGCGAATTTGGCGGAGTACGGGTTCTTCGTATCGTGGCGATTTCGGCGGGCTTCCTTAACAGTGTGGGTTCTCTGGTTCCTTATGCAGGTTGTTCATAACGGCGATCTGGGTGACTGGCTGGCAATCGGATTCCTCTTCTGGCTTATCCTGGTGGGCGGACCAAAGGC
This sequence comes from Jimgerdemannia lactiflua, assembly GCA_003951145.1. NCBI lineage: Eukaryota > Fungi > Mucoromycota > Endogonomycetes > Endogonales > Endogonaceae > Jimgerdemannia > Jimgerdemannia lactiflua. The sequence goes on along the minus strand of RQIL01015666.1, from coordinate 9,097 downwards.
GGATCGGTTCTTCAGGCTTGGTCTGGCAAGCGTACCAAAAACGTGGCGGAACGGCTTCCCTCTCTCGACTTGGCAAAGTTACGTCAAATGACTGCTTCATTTGCGCGAACAGATTCACTGCGAAGGTGCGTCTATTGACTGGTTTTGTTGCTGCTTCGTTTGCGCGAACGGATTCACTGCGAAGGTGCGTCAAATGACTGCTTCGTTTGCGCGAACAAGTTCTTGCGAAGGTGCATCGTTTTGACTGGCTTTGTTGCGTCGGATTCCTTGGCTGGCGAAAACGTGGCGGATTTCTTAAACTGGCGGAGTTCTGGCAAGTTCTTCCCTCGAACTTGGTAGCAAATCGATTGGTATCGGCAAGAGGATCGGAGTCGAATCGGAATGAAAGAAAGCTCACAATCCCCTTTAACAGTGACTCATTGGCAGGCCTATCTCCTAAGTGTTGCAATCCTTTCTGGACCAAGTAGCTCTTGGCATGCATTTCTCCTAAGTGTGTTCTCAGATAGACTTGTCTTTTGCTCTTCTTTGAATTCTTGGAGGTTTATTCACTCTTTTCTCTGGGGTATTTTATATATTGTGGTTGCTATCTGGTAACTATCTGGCTAATTATAGTGTTGCTAATTTTAGAAATGTTATCCTGATCTGGTACAAGTGTTCTGGTCCAGTACAAGTGTTCTAGTCCAGTACAAGTCAACATATCCTATTTGGTACATCTGGCTAATTATACAGTTTTTCTGCAGCACATGTGGGTAACTATGTGGGTAACTATGCTATGCTGGGTGTTCATGTCATGCTTGATTTCCGAAGTTCTCAAGACACATCCATCCATGCTTCTTATATAGATGTTGGTTCCTCTGATGTTGTGTATATACTAGGTATGGTCCTTCCTATTTCAGTTCCAGTTTGGTGGCAAAGTTTGTTTCAATCATGCTTCTCCAAACTAGGACTTGATCTCTAATCTTGATCATCTGATCTTTCTGTTTCTGGTCATAATACTTTCTTTGTCTCTCCTGGGCCTTGATAATCTGGTTTCAGGCATCTTTTCACAGTTGATCTCCTTTTTCAAGAAGCTTTTTAAGGTTCTCATGATCAGCAGTTCAGGTTTTCTTGGCAAACATTATTTCAAAGGACTTCTGTTTGGTTGAGTATTTCAGATTTCCCACAGGATTTCAGATAAGCAGAGATCCCAATTGGTAGAATTGACCTTGGCAAGTTCTTTCTTGATAGTCTAGTTCATTCTTTTGGTCATTCCATTGGTTTGTAGATGATAAGAGGTGGTCCTTTTCAGGTGGATCCTATGAATTCATGCATAACTTGAAATTATATTATTCACAGATTCAGTTCCTTGGTCAGAGGTGAGTTCTTCAGAAGGTCCATATCAGAGGGTGAGATCATGAAGGTATCCAACAATGGTCAGGACATCTGGGGTATGTTTTAGGCCATTTGGTCAGATGTTTAATAAATACTAAGATGTATTTGTTTCATTTTAGTGTTACTGGCAGGGGTTCAATTATGTCTACTCTCCATCTTTGGAAGATATGAGTGAGTGGGGGAATCAGATATAGAGGGGCTTGATAGTTCTTCTTTCTTTGATACTTCTGTTAGGTATCACACTTCTGGATGATGTCTTTTTCCTACTTTGTAGATGATGTTGATTTCATAATCTTGAAGAATAAGGATCCATTAGGCAAGGATTCCAGTGGGGTCTTTTTGGTACAGTAACCATTTGAGAGCTGCATGGTCTGTGATCAGGGTGAACTTTCTTTCAATAAGGTAATATTTAAACAAAGTAACTGCCTATATGACTGTAAGGCATTTCAATTTAGTGCTCCCATAGTTGGTCTGCTGTTTTTTAGTAGCTCTGCTTGTATAAGCTATCATATGGTGCTGTTTGTCAGGTCCTTCTTATGCAAGGATTGCTTCAAGGCCATTCTTAGATACATCAGTATACAGAATGAAAGATTTCTGCAGATCTGGTCAGACTAGGATTGGTGCTGAGGTCAGGCAGTGTTGTAGTTTTTAGAAGACTTCTTCTTGAAGTTCTTTCCATTAGAATAGTACACCCTTCTTCAGCAAGGTTTGAATTGTGGCAGAGGTTTTGGCAAATCTCTTGATAAATCTTCTATAGTAAGATATAAGTATCAGAAAGGACAGTGCTTCCTTCAGGGTCTTGAGGACAGAGAAATTGTTGACTTTTTCTATCTTCTTGGGGTCTGCATATGTTCTATCTTTAGAAACTATGAATCCAAGGAATTTGAGTTTCTGTTTGCCAAAGTAGTACTTCTTTGAGTTGAGTCTTAGGTGGTTTTGCTGAATAAGTTTGAAAAACTCTTCAAGGTCTCACAGGTAGTCTTCGAAATTTACTGAGTAGATGTTAGAATCATCCACATAAATAATTAGACAGTAGTGGATAAGAGGGGCATAAACTGAGTTCATTATTTACTAAAAGGTTGGGAGTACATTGCAGAGTCCAAAGGGCATTTGGAGGTATTCAAACAATTTTCCTAGAGCAAGAAAAGCTGTCTTTTGAATGTCTTTAGGGTCCATTAGTATCTTATGGAATCCTGCAAATAGGTCCATACTGCTGAAGTATCTTGTATTTTGTAGCTGGTCCAGAAGGTTATCAATTTGGGGCAAAGGGTATATATCTTTTTCAGTTACTGTATTGAGTTTTCTAATGTCTACAATAAGTCTCCATCTTTCTTTCTTTGGTATAATAAGTATAGGGCTGGCCCAAGGGCTGATGGAGGGTCAGATGACTCCATTGTCTAAGAGTTCCTATATGTATTCTTTCTCAAATGTCTTTAAGTAATGGAATATCCTGTATGGTTTCTGTCAGATGGGTGTTATATTTTCTATATTTATGCTGTAGTGGTATGATGGATTGTATGACAGGTTGCCATAATCTGTGGTGAAGATGTCTTGATATTTATAAAGGAGTTTGGTAAATTGTTGTTATTGCTGAGGTATCAATTCTTCTCCAATGTTTGTAGAAGGCTTCACTTTCTCCTGGGTCACAGAGGGGCCTTTCTTTTCTTCTGTGACCTTTTTCTGTTTCTCTATAAGTTTAATTCATTAACTTCTCTGTATATTTGGTTGAGATAGGGTACCAGGTGTTCAATGATGGTTCCTTTTGGGAGGATGATATTTTCCCAGCTTGTATTGATTGCTCAGGAGTATACTGAATTCATCTTATTAGGGAATATGTATCCTTCTATATAAAGATTTTGGATTTATTCATTTGGTTTGAAGAAGAGGTTCCTGGGATCTGGTAGTGCAAATATTTCGATAGTGGATTGCTCTTCTGGCTCAAGGATGAGGTTCTTGTGAAGTTTTACTAGCTGGTGGAAAACTTGCTGAGGGACTTTTGCTTTGAATCAGCTGACCTGAAGGAGGTATACTTCCTTCTTGTCTGAGCTTCCAAATTCTTTGATTTGTCTGGTATCTTGAGTGAGCTTAGGTACTTCTTATAGCTGAGAAGTCTTGTATTCAAGAAAGACTGCTTGTGTGATTTTGTCTCCTTTATTGATTCAAATCTATTCACCACTTCTATTTCTTAAGATGACCTTGATTTTGCCTGTATATCCTGGGTCAATGGTTTCTCCTTCAGTAGAAAGTTCTTCAAGAGCTAGTCCAGACCTTAAGGTCAACTGGATGTAAGTTCCTTTTGGTGGCTTTATGGCAATACCAGTTCTGATGAGCTTTGTACTTTTAGGGCCCATAATAGTATGTATCATAAAGGCTGCTGAGATCATAGCCAATATCTTCTTGGTATATCTTTTTTGGTAGGATTGCATTGAGATGAAGTAGGGTGAACTGTGCAATGTCCTTACCAAGTATAGGCTGTCCATAGGCTGAGGCTCCTGTTGCTTCAGATCTCTAACCTCTGATGTCTAGGTGTGGCCATCTTGCTCCAGTGGAGAGATCTTGAAGATAATTGATTTCTCTTTTTCCAGTGGGGTCTAGGGCTTCTATAAAATTGATGGTATCATCTATCCATCCTTGGTGAGTTGTATGGCAAATGAGGGCTAGAATATCTTCTCCTAGATCATATATCTTAATGACCTTCTTTATAGATCTCTTTCCTTTCTCTCTTCAAATTTGAGCTCAGTCATCTCCTATCTTGAGTGTGTGTATAATTACATCCTTGCTAAGATGGATCTTTTTATATTAACAAGGCCAGCATCCAGGATGCTTTCCATAATGACAATATCTCATGGCTTGAAAGTACTTCTTTCTTTCTTTGATTTCTCCTAGCTTTGGGAATTTGTATCCATTCATATCATATTTTGGTGAAAGAGTAGAGAGGGGTTTCACTTCAGTCTAAGTGAAGAATCCCACTTCATTTCTTCTCTTTGTAAGTGTGGTGATGGATTCTTGGAATGAGGTTTCTTCTGCAATGATTTTTGAGGATTTTGGTTCAGAGGACTATCTGGCTTACTGGTCCAATATATGGCATTGATAGCAATAGTCTCTTGGTGAGTGGAAAACAACTTGATGGAAGCATCTACCCATTCAGAAGGCTCTTTCTTGATGGGTTTCAGGCCTTGGGATAACTGGTTGTGAGCTGGGTCCAGCTTCTTCTTCACTTTAGGAAGTGCTGTCATCTTCTCCTTCTTGTGGTTCCAAATTGGATCATTCCATAAAACAATTGCAGGAAGCTCTTCATTTTTAGAAATGCCATCATCTTCTTTCTCTGGCAGTTGGTCCCAAATTACTTGTACTTCTGCTACTTTGATTTCAGGATTAGGTATAACTTGTATATGGCTTTTTGACTGAATATTGTGGAGATATCTCTTCTTTCTTCTCCTGCATTCAGGATATGTAGTGCCAGGGCTTTTTCAAATTCCCACATATCTGGATGAGTGTTCTTCACATTTTTGTCTTTGGAGACATTTGGTGCATTCTCTGGTTTCTCCAGCAATAGCTTCAATTGTGATGGAGATAGTGTCTTATATCTATACATTATCTTCTGGTCTGTTTTCTACCATATTGATTCAGGGCCTCAGTCTGGGGTCATTGTCATTTTCAGAGTCCTCTTCTTCTTTCTCCTCTGTGGTAGATTCTTCACTGCTAGCATATTCTTCTTAAATGGTCACCTTTTTCTTTTTCTTTGATGGCTTGAAACTGGTGATCTTGACTCAGTACTTCTTTCCTCTGTAGTCGAATTTGAGTACTTATTGACCAATATTGACATCTGCATTCATCTCCTTCATCTAGTTGGTGCCAAGGATCATATCATAGATGATGGCTTTAGTTACAACTGCCTTGGAAATAGCAAACTAGATGTGTCTAAGGGTGATAGTGATGTTTCAGACCTCTCTTAGGGGTTGAGTTCAGGCTCCATCTGCTACTATAATGCTGAGACTAGAGAGTCTATCAATGGGCCATTGAATACTGTCCAGGAATTTCTTAATAATGATACAAATTGCTGCTTCTATATCAATAAGGATTTTTGCCTTCTGGCCTTCAATTTTTCCAAACAAATAGGTACTGATATGCCTTTCTGCAGCTTGTACTGCTGGGGTTGCTGGTTTTTCTTGAGGGATGGGAACTCTTCCTGTGTAGGATCTGATAGTTTACAGCAACTTGTTCTTTACTCCAGCAGGTATCAGTTATAGGAACTGCAAGAGTGGGACTTCTATCTTGACTTCTTGGATCTTTTTCCAGACTTCATTGTAGATGTCCCAGAGCATGATCTTTGGGATATATTTCTTCTTGGACTTTGGAGTCTTAGTTTCCAATTTTGGTTCTTCTCTCATATCTTCTTTGGCAGATTCTGGTAGAGGATCTTCTTCATTAATAGTAACTCCAGAGATGAAGAATGAAGGAGAATGGGGAGGTATATCAATCTGCTCTTCTTCTTCTTCATCTTGAATAATTCTCTTGCTTGCTCTTTTAAGTGGCTTTCTTACTGCTCAGAGGTAGCCTACTGCTCTCTTTCTCTTTTCTGTTAGGTAGACCATTTCTCTGTATTCAGTCTTAGTTGGGTACAAGTCTAGGTTACTATATTCCTCACTGTTACTCTACTTATAGTCCTCAACTGGGTGAGCTTCTGTCTTTTTGTTGTGGGTATCCTTTTGGTTTGGTGGTTCAGAATTCCTTGAGCTGCCTTGGTTTTTAAATTTGGTTGCATAGTGTCCTTGCTGTCCATACTTGTAGCATTGGACTTGTGCCCTATCTCTTTGAGGATAGTTTCGACTATCAGAGAATAGATAATTCCTCTGGTAATCTCAATTTTCGCATGGGGGGTACCTTGGCTGGTGGTTCCAATTTTCATATTGATAACTTGGCTGGAAATTCTGATTTTTGCATGTAGTGAGCCTTTCAATCTGTCCAACCAGTCTGTCTACTTTTAAATTGAGGTCTTGAATCTCATTCTTGTCCTTCTTCTATTCTTTGGTAGATTTTTCTCCTCTTGCTTCTCCTTGAAGAATTCCTTACAGGGTCTTGACTAGGAGGTCCTCTTTATCTTCTTTCTGATTGTCAGTCCAGGTGGTTTCTTGTTTGATATCAAGGTATTCTTGAGCTGCATCTACTTGCTCTTCAGGCTTCCTGATGCCTAGGGTTCAGACATATTGAGCAATGTTGGGTGGGATTCTATTCATGAAGATCATTGGGCCAATGATGTCTTGATTGGTAGCATTGAATCTGGCAGCATGCATTCTCTTCTAGATTCTGGTGAAGAATGCTCTTGGGGATTCTCCAAGATTTATATTCATTCTCATAATGGATTCTTGGGCCTTATCATAGGTTTCATTTCTTGCATACTTTTTAATAATCCAGTATTACATGGTCTCATATTGTTCTTCTCCTGTTCTTGCATTCTCTATGACATCTCCTAGGTCTGTGTTGGCATCACTTGCAGTTCTGATGAAGATGCCTTTTGCTGGCTCTTTCAGTTGTACCTTGAAGACATTGATTTATCTTTGGGTTAACAAGTCTCTCAGGGCTGCTATTCCTTTGATTGTATCTATAAATTCTCTTGGATCTTCTTCTGGGTATCCTGTAAATGTGGGTAATGTTGTGTCCATTTCATCATCACTGTTCTCTGATTCTGTTTCAATTTCTGAGTCCAATTCTGAGTTGTTGGCTATTGATGGATATGTACTTGAAGGTGCAGAAGATCTGAGAGATGGTGCTCTTCTCAGTACTATTCTGGGAAGTCTTGTGGATAGAACTCTTGGAATTGGGGTTACTGGTCTGGGTAGATCATGGAAGGCTCTTGGGGAGAATCTTTCAAGATGATTGTTGAGGTCTTGGATAAGATTGTCAAAGTCTTCATTAGTGTTATCCACTTTATCTAGAGTGAGCTTACCAAAATCTCTGGTTGGTATTTCTGGTGGAGGATTTTGTACAGTGCTGGCTTCTGCAATGTCAGATCCTTCTGATGCTAAGTAGTATCTGATTCTAGAGGAAATTATATCTCTTCCTGTCCAAATACTTTGTAGTGCTGGGATTTCTTCTCCTGTAGTAGCTGAAATTGGTGCTGTGTCAAAGGTTGCAGTAATGCTGGTCTCTAGGTTGAAAGTTGGGTTCTGTGAGCTAAAAAGTCACACTAATTCTTTTTGAGAATATTCCCAGTTGAGCCCCCAAATGTAAAGTGCCTGGCTCAATAGAGGCAAATTACAAGGTTGGGCAGCTGTGTAGATTGGCTTGAGCCCCCAGTTACTTTATCAAAAAGCAACAAAATGTTCAGATAATATGTATAGGTTCTTCCTGTGTTGGTGTTTAGTGGTATAATATTCAACTTCTGGAGATTTCTGCGAGTGATTTCCTAATTTGGCGGCATTCTTGGGTGTATGACAGTTTCCTGTGAGTGGATTTCCTTCTTGAGCGATGGTGGATAATTCATGTGACTCGGCGATCTTAGCGCATGACTTGGGTGAATTTGGCAGATTTCCTTAAAAGCACAGGCTCTCTGGGAATCTGTGACTTGGGCGATCAGTTTCCTTATGTGTGGATTCTCTAGACGCAGGTTGTTTGCATGACGGGCAAACAGGTTCTCAGGTGAATGGACTAAAAGCGGCGGGTTTCCCAGGTGCGGTGATCGATGCGGTTAAACGGACGATGTGGCTGAGCGGTTGATATGGCTAAACGGGTGATGCAGTTAAGCGGTCGAGGCGGTTGGGATGAGGTGGATTCTGCAAAGTGCAGCAGATCGGCAGGCGAAAACATGGTGAACTTCTTGAAAACGGCGGACTTCTTAAATGGCAGCTTATTCCTTAAGCGGTGAACTTGAACGATGTGGACTGAATGATGCGGATCGGCGGTACATGGCAGATCGGCAGATAAAAACGTGGACTTGAATGCGGATTCTTGAAAACAGTGACTTATGGGGAACTTTTCTTGAAATAGGTGAACTTCTCTTCAGGCTTATCTGGCAAGCAAACCAAGAACTTCTTTGTATCGAAAAGTGGACTGGAGTGGAAATTACCAAGCTCACAATCTCCTAGAAGTGGCTTTAGAGCAGGCATTTCTACTAAGTGTTGCAATCCAATCTTTAGGATCAAGTAGCTTTTGGCAGACATATCCTTCAAAGTGTTGTAGGCAGACTTGTCTTTTGCTTTGGATTCAATTTTGGACTGAGGTTTATTCACTCTTGTCTCTGGGGTATTTTATACATTATAATTGCTATCTGGTTGCTAGCTGACTAATTATAGAGTGCTATTTATGGTGTGCTTGGACCTTGGGGGTCCACCAGACCTTAGGGGTCCACCAGACCTTGGGGGTTCACTTGTCTTTCCTAATTCAGCTATCTGGATTATTTATACAGTTTTCTGCAGCAATGGTTGCTGTGCTGGTTACTATACTATGCTAATGTTCACATTATCTGGCTAAGTATGTTTTCTTGGCTCATCACAGTAGGTAACTATATTAAGGTAACTATACCATGTTATTGTATATGGATTTCATTTTACTATTGTTTACTTACTATACTATAGAATATAAGTAGTCTTATATCTATTTTGTCTAATTATATTATCTTGATTCTGATAATAATTATTTATTATCTAGCTTGAAAGTAAGAGATTTATCTTAAATTACTAGTCAATAAGTACCAAGTTATAATATATATAGTAAATACTAAGCTTAT